>OX596076.1:76892031-77044531 GCA_951394005.1 Protophormia terraenovae | reverse complement strand
TAAATAAATAAATAAATAAATAAATAAATAAATAAATAAATAAATAAATAAATAAATAAATAAATAAATAAATAAATAAATAAATAAATAAGAAATACATAACAAAAAATAACAAAATATTTATTACTAATAAATTACGTTGACGTATAAGTAATATTAATTATATGCTGAAGTTAAAATATCACTTATACGCACAGTTGGATTAACAATATTTGGACTAAAGCCCTGCAAACTATGTCTTATAAGACATTACAAGCCATTTGTTATTTTTTAAGTGCTTTAAATCAGTGTGTGTGCAAAAAATTAAATACTGTTCTGCAGGTACTTAAACCCATATAAATACTACTTGTGCAGTTATTTAATTTTTTTTTAATTAATTGATTCAATCAATTGTTAATTGGTTATATATAATTTCAAAAAATAATATTTTAAATATAAAAACAAATTTGACGTTTTTTTATTAAAAGTAGATACATTTTTTTAATGTAATAAAATTTAATTTGTTGGTGGTCTCTTCTTTGAAGTGTTTCTGTGAATTTCTGGAAAGAATCCGAAGAAGATTTTTTGGCCGCAGAAAACGAAGAAGAGGCCTAGAGGATGGTAAGTTCGGTTTTATTATCTAACACACACACTTAATAATTTTCATGCTGGCATAAGTGTTTGAGGGACCCTTAATGGCAATCAAATCGTATCTAAACTAGCATCCGAATAATTTGAATACTAATAATTTTCATGCTGGCATAAGTGTTTGAGGGACCCTTAATGGCAATCAAATCGTATCTAAACTAGCATCCGAATAATTTGAATACGGTTTAGAGGAGGAGACAAACAGCATACATATTTTGTTGGATAAACAAAATTGCAAATATAATATTATAATATAATATTATAATTTGCTATCAATATCTACATATTTAATGTATTCCTTTTACTTCCAAAACGACTGTGTAATATAGTACTGCTTGGGATCTTACTGAAAAAAAGCGTGGTGCCAAAAACAAATTAGTTAAATCACAATAAGGAATTCTTTAAGAAGATTATTAATTCCATTCATTCAAATAGTTCGGTAACTGGTACTGGTTGAAGCAAGGGACAAAATTAGATGAAGGCGAAAACATAAGAACTAATAAAAAAAATAGAACAGTTTAAGAAAATTACAAAAATTGTTTTTATTTAAAAAAAAAAAATAAATTTCAAACTTATACATAAATATAAAAATGTTTTCAATTAACATGTTGCTTTATTTATCATCTACTTGATTAAAATACAGATTTTTAAAAATAAATTTCATTAATTCACTCAATTCAATGCATTGCTTAAAGTTTACATATTTTTCAATTAATTAAAAAAAAATCGATGAACAATTATGATTGTTAGTCGACAATGTTCTCTGGGGGGCCAAAAGCAAAATAAATGGTAATAAATCTGGAACTTTGAAACCGCTGAACCGATTTAGATGAAACTTGGAACATCGATAGAGAAGGAGTCAGGCTTTCAGAATATTGTTTAATATAGTCTGTAGCTGCAGCACGGACGCTACATTGGGCCAAAGTTGACCATCTCGAGGGTGAAAAACATATCGGGGCTTATAACTTTTACAAATATAAACCGGTTTTAAATACTTTTACATTTTTCAATTCTCTTAAGAAAGGCAAGGAAAAAACATGCTTACTGTGTTAAATTATCTCGTATGGTTTAAAAGATATTTAACTTCAAAAAATAAATTTCTCATTTTTGACCTTGACTTTTTTGCAATTTTGCCCTATAACTTTTAAAATAAAATTTTTAAAATTTTTTTAAAAATATGTTGAAATTCTCTATAATTTTTTAAATTATGCTAATAAAAAAATTTTTTTGTTATCTCAATTCGATAACATGAAAAAAATTTTCAAATTCAAAATTTTAAAACAGGTCTCAAAAAGTGTAATTTTTTGCCAAAAAAGTAACTTTATATATTTAACTTTTTTAAAAAATTTAGTTAAAAAAGTTTAATATTTTTTGAAATACAGGACCTCAATAAAACGTGTAAGTGTAATTTTGAAAAGTTCTGAAAGTTCACCCTACATCCAGCAGTGGTCAAAAATTATAAATTTTCGATGAGACGTTAAAATTTTTGAGTCTGTAAAAAAAATTGATTGTTGATTTCGGTACTTCTGTAAATTAAACTATATAGCCCAATATGTTCTTTAAAGTTTTGCAAAAAATTATGACAGCCTACCGATAAACGTAGTCACACCAGGCAATTTTCCGAAAATACCCATATTTTCAATAATAAAAACTTGGACCTTTAAAAATATATAGTAAACTTATATATAATTTTCTGATTTGCGCATTTACCAATTCTCCATTAAATATTTTATATCACGTGCAAAAATTATGTTGATACCTATAATTATTTAGAAATTATTCAGTCTCAAATTTTTTAAATATGTCCATATAAACATAATTTGCATTTGTTCGCTTTATTTTAAGAAAAGTGTGCTAAAAATTGTAAAATGGTGAAATTTATTATACATAGTTTTAAAGAAGACACAATTCCCTTTAAATTGATATATAATGTGACTATTTATATTTCGTATTTTTGATGTAAAATTTATCATCAAATAAGAAACAAGTTAAAAATTTTGCTGAAATTCACTTTTAAAAATATAAAATTCGCGCTTTTTGTTAGGAATATTATTATGAGCAGTAATGTTTAAACGACTATATTTTCCAAACTAAAACCGATATTCACTTAATTTTTTCAGCCAACGATTTTGATAAAGCCAATGGTCTATTTTTGAGGTTTTTTTGAAAGTTTCATATTTAAACCTCCACAACTTTTGTGCGCATTGATTAAAATGATAAACACAAACAGATTTTATATGCATAAATAATCGCTGATAAAACCACAAATCGACGTTAGTGTCAGATGAAAAAAAATGTTGAAAATATTTTTACATACAATTTTCAATTTTTTTTATTTATTTTCCTCATATCTATGAACTCAAATCTGTTTAGTCTTAAAGACAAAAATTCAAAATAAAAACTTTACAGAATAAAAGGAAAATAAATTTAAAAATTTTGATTTTAATACAGTTCAAAAGCTACGTTCTTCCGCTTTGCAAATAGTTGAAAAAAACATAAAATTGACTATAAACTCATGAAAATATGAGATCAGTAGTACTGCAACTACCCCTCAAAATGTTTTTTTTTTTTTTTTTTTTTTTGCAATATCTACAAACTTAGGTAGTTTGGAAAATTCTTATGTGATATACTGAGGAAGATCTGCAGCCCACATTAGATCATTTTTTGAGAGAAAATAAAACGTGTCATTTTATAGCAGCATGTTATCATCTTCTTAGTTTAAAAACAAATATAATTAAATCTTAAATAAACTAAATATAAAAATGAATGTTCCGTTCACATTAGCTACAACTCCAATTATCCAAATCCAATTAATTTTTATTAATTTTTAACACAAATAACATTAACACAATTTTTAGTAGAAATTAAACAAAAATGCATAAATGTTTAACTAAAAAAAAGAGTAAAAATTAAATACGTAAAAACACTTTTAAATAGCTACTCTATTGTACACGTATTCAAGAATCATAAAAATAAAATAAAACTATTTTCTAAACAATTCTCTGCATAAGAATGAATCTGCCAATAACATTCAACCAAATGGAAAATGTACCAGTTTATTGAGTGTGTGTTTTAAACACACACACACACACATATATATACAAATTTCAATACAAATAAAATTCATGTGGATGTTTATATGTGTGGCCATACATATTCATGAACACAAGCTAATACCCATTTATTATGAAAAACTAATTGAATGTGAAACATTTAAATGATGATTTAACAACCACCAACATTTTGACTAGAAACTAACTAAACATTTAGTTAAAGTGCATATATGTATGTATGTACTTATGTATGTAGTGGCAATGAGTAGATGGTAAAGGCTTTTGTTTGCAAAAATATGGGTGAATCCATGACTTTAGGAAATAAATAAAATCTAAGAATTTTAACCTGAAAGCTGCTTTCATTTAGAAAGAATTTAAAAAATTAGGAATAAAACTATCGATGGATTAAAATAGACTTATAAATTTATTTATACCCCAGACGGAAAACAAAATTGCTGAAAGCTTATTTTTCTTTATCCTTTACTATATATTTAGTAAGGAATTAATTCCTAGAAACTCATGTTAACATTTTCCTTAACTTTACCATATTATTTCCTTTTTGTAAGACACTTTACATTGTTATTAACTATAACAATGTTTCCCGTATGTCTTTTTTCCTACTTAAATTATATGAAAATGTTGTAACAATAGCACTCGGGGGAATATAAATTTGGTACGTGATTATTGTTAAAATAGAACAACATTCGTACAATAGATATAAACTAAAACTTAAAGAATCTTCTAAAGTATGTTTTAGATCAAAAAAGAATAAAAAAAAAGAAACAATAATCATTTCTAATCAAATACTAAAATGTATTGTTTTGTAGCAAAAAAAAAAAATAAATAAAATGCAAAAATAACTTTTTGAATGATGATTTAATAAAGCTAAAGTTTGAGCTATATAAAATTAAACAAAAAAATTAAATAAAATGTAATGTTCAGGAAAAATACTTTAAAAGTTTAATAAAACTTTTATTTTGCCTTTAAACTTTCTTCTTCTTTTAACTGGAATTAAGAAATATTTTTCTTGCTTTATAATTTATAACAAATTTTAAGATAAAATAATTTTAGGACTTTTTGCTTTTAATATGGTTACTTAATTTGTTTTTTATTTTCTTATATTTTTTTCAAATGCCTAAAACTCTCTAAACTTCCCTTGTCTTTTCCTTTAAACATTAAGTCCTTTCTGATTTGTATATATATATATATATTTTTTTTTTTCTAATGAACGCTTCTTTTTATATTGTTCTTTCGACCTAATAATCCTAATGAGGGAATAGGAAGGGGGTTATTTCCCCTTAAACAAAAAATAACATAGAACAAAAAAAGTAACTGTCCGTCAATGTTTTACATATAACGCAGCACTTATCGCAATTACTGATGCCTATTAATTTGCCATATCCGTTTCCGTTGCTCTGTGGCGCACAACATTTCTGCTTTAAATGTTGGCATTAAGCCACAGGAAATATTAACAAATCCTACTAATAAAGCTTATAAAAAAAGAGATAATATGGAAAATTTATTTCAAATTACGGTCAGTTTTTTTTTTTTGTTGCTTTTTTATGGGGATGGTTGTAAAAAAATTATATGTAAACATGTATATAAAATGCTTATTAAAATTAGCAAAAACATAAGACAACAAAGAAAAATTTTTCGGTTACACTGAAGTTTATGTACCCTTTGACTCGGCAAGTAAAAAATTAAATTAAAATTCTTTCTACAACTTTTTTCTTAATTTAAATATTTTTATTTATACTGTTATATCTTAAGGTAATATTTTCCAAAATAAATTGCTTATAATGACAGAATTGCGATTATAAAACAGGGTGTTAATATTCATTGAATTATCTTCAATACTTTTTCAAAATAGTTTCTAATTTTTGAGATAGCAACAAAAATACTTTTTACCTTGAATACACTATGCAACAAATTGACGATCATTTCGTAGAGGCGGAATCATACCGATTGCAATTGATAGCTCTTGATATGTGTTATAAACCCTCCAAATTGTTTTTCGCTGGTAGGCAAAATTTTTCTGTTTTTGCACCAAAGTAGTTTCAGATAAATAGAAAAAGATAATATAAATACAGTTCAAAACTCAAATATTTTAACATAAATGTATAGAGCACTTAAATTGCAATATTTCATTCGAACTTTCTATTCATCTATCTCTGTTTATATGGGGTCATTTCTAAACAAAATTAAACAAAAGTCCATTAAAACTTGAGTTTAATGGGTTAAAATATTCTACAGAAATTTTGTACGTCGAATTTCACTAGGGGTCACCGAAGGTCCAAAGTTCATACGGTGAAGCGTTTATCCAAAGAAATGACATTGATGAAATTATTATTAATTTTGTTTATGATTTGTACAAAACTTTTAATTTTATGTTACATTTCATTGCCTAGTTTAAGGAGTTTGTATAAGAAATGTGGGAAAATTTCATAATTTTCTTTTTTTTATAATATAGGGTAAGTGTACCGGTGGTCGGCAGTTTAACTTTTTTTCTGACTTTCATGTTTAATATTTCCGAACGTGATCATGATATTTGGATAACGAGCAATTGCGCCACTTTATTAAAGGGTACTCTTTCAGATTTTGTTAGATTTTTGTAAAGAAATAAATGTTTAATTGACCATTTTATTGTATTTTATAAAATACATCGTTTGTGTCTATAGTCGGCATATTATTCCAGTGTTTTGTATGTAAATGCCTTAAACTACACGCAAAGAAAAAACATGGTGAATATCAACCATAATCGAGTACTGTCATATTATGGTTGTTTGTAAATTATATTATGGTTAGATGTAGTACCAAAATATGTTTGAATCAAAATAAAAATATTGTTGATCTGCAACCATATTTTTGTTGTATATGTACTTGATACATGTATAAAACAAAAATATGGTTAAATCACAATAAAAATATTGTTGATATACAACTATATTTTTGTTGTATATATACTTGATTCATGTATACAGCAATAAAATGGTTAAATCACAAGAAAAAATATAGTTGATTCACAAAAATATTTTTATTGTATATATACTCGATTCATGTATACAGCAATAATATGGTTGAATCACAATAACGGTACTTAGCGTCGAGAAACAATTATTATGCCTAAAAATAAATAAAAGCTAATTAATTTATCGTATGGAAGTTTTTATTAAAATTAATTAAGATTTAGTTACGTAAAATAAATCACTTTGTTATAAAAAGATAAATTTATCAAATGTGAATGATGAAACTTGAGAAATTTCTTGAATACTCGTATAAGCTGACACATTTTTTAGCACTTCGAAGATAAACAATTATGTAGTTTTCTTTGTATATTATCCGTTTACAATATTTGCACAATATGAAACACTTATTTATTTCTAGTTTAATTTTAATTAAAATAATTTATTTTAAATAATTCACTTTAAATACATATTCAGCATATTTTCTAATACATTTTTAACTTGCCGATAGACAACTAGCTCAATGAAAGAAGCAAACTAAACTGAACAAAAATCAACAAATATACTTATTGTCAAGTACAAATAATGTATATTGTTGCCAATATAAAACAAACATTTTGTTGTCAATTCAAAATTACAAACAAAATAATATATTCAGGAATTGAAAATATTTTTTTTCACATGAAATTTTAACAACAATAATGTGGTTCTAATTTAAACATATTGCTTAACATGTTTTGCCAACAATATAATTGTGAGTTGAGAACAAATGTATAATTGCTGCAACAAAATTGTTTTTAAAATAAAATATATTCAACAATAAGAATGTTTGCGACGGAAAAATCTCTCTGCAATGAAAATAATATTGTTGGGGCAACCATATTGAGAAATGTTTTTTCTCTGAGTGTATGCTTTAAAATATAAAATAGTTTTAAAAAATAAAAAAAATTTGAACAAAATACTTGATAGATTTTATAGTTTATCTTTTTTTTGGAAAAATGGTCCAACAGATACAATTTTACATTTCAGCGACATATAGTAAAATTTTACGGTGAAAAATTCTGTAGAACATTTTTATGTATAACATTAACACATTATTAACACATTTTTTACAAACATCATAGAAATGACCCCTTATAATAACAGATAAATCATCACATAGTTCCGACGAAATATTTGTAATAATAGGGTTTAAATGTATTTGCAAGAAACATTTAGGTCCGAAGTAATAATTACATTATTATCTCCCAATTAACATGACATGCCGACTATAGAATAGTATAAATTTTTTTTTATTATTTTTTTTGTTCCTAAGATCGGCAGCCACCAAACCATGAAATGGAATTCTTTACGCAAAATTTTACACATTTTACATACGGTTTCAATTGTTTTCTATCTTCTGAATAATTTTTTGTTAAAATACAACTTGAATTATTATAATTAATATCATCTTTGAAAGTAGCCTTTCTTTATTTTTTTTCTAAAAACTGATATCAAAAATGTGTTGTTTAAGAAGGGAGTAAATTGCCAAAAAAACTGCTACTATTAGTATATTTTGAACATTTGCACTAAAAATATAAATATATTTTCATGGCAAAATTGATCTTACATCAATAATAAGTATTCGCTGTTGTTAATTATTTCAGTTTAAATTTAAAAAATGCCGACTACTGGTACATGCCGACATTTGGTGCACTTACCCTATGATAAGTCGGATGAATTTTTTATTTTTGGAGAGCCCTAGTAAAATTTGAAGAAGAAAATATCTGTAGAACATTTAAACTCATTAAACTCAAGTTTAAATTGACTTTCATGACATTTCCTTAAAACGGACTAGAAATGACCCCTTATAAGGTAAGATAAATGAATTTAATGTTCTAATGAAATATTTCCCTTTAAATGCTCTAAACATTTATGGAAAATAAATTTAGCTTCGAACTTTATTGATATTATTTTTTTCGATTAATCTGTAACTACCTTGGTGCAAAAATAGAAAAGTTTAAGTGGTCATAAAACAAAAATGTTGCCTACCAGTGAAAAATCCTTTGGAGGGTTTATATAAAAATTTTAAAAACCATAGTCTGAATAAAATTACTTTATACCTCATACCCCTCTGATAAAAAGTAAAAACTGTATTTTATTTTCCTAACTACCACATGTAACTCGTGTGTCATTTCATCACCTTATGGTCATAATTCATCATTCTCATTAACTCTTCAAAACTGATAATTTTCCATATTGTTAATTTAACTTTTTACTACTTAAACTTAATGTAATTTTTATACTTAAGCTATAATAAAAATTTATTTTCAATATAATTATTTTTAATAATATTACACAATAATGTGCACTTTGAATATGACATTACTTTGTTAGAAAAAACAGACAACATCTAGGGAAACAAATGCACTAAAGGGTGATGGGAATGCATTCAAACATGGAGTAAACATAACCTAACATCCATTTTGTAATACATAGATAAATAAACTTATCTTATAAACTACATACAAATTCAGAGTATATACATACAAAATTATGCATTTATTTAGCAAAGTGTTTAAACGGAATACTTTTGTGAAGTGAAAAAAAATTTAATTTCTAAGACCGCATAATAAATTAAATCATTTGCAATCAATATCTTTCAAAATCTATAAAAATAAATTATAAAAAAAAATGAATTTTCCTAATAATTAGGTGAACAATTTAGTTATAATATTCAAATTTTTTAAAATGTTTAAAATTGTACCAAATAAATATTAAATGATATTTTTTTTTCGTACTCTCTCTTTAAAATTACATGTTGCATATTTATAAACTTCATGTAAAACAACAACTCCAACAAGTTCTATATACAACAGTTTCAAACATGTGAAATGCAATATTAATATTATAAATTTCATTAAGTGTTATCCCAGCAGCATCATTTAACTCACAAGGGTAAATACATATACAAATGCAAATATAAAAACAATTTATATATATGTATACACAAATAATAAATTTTGTATGTAAATAAAATAACATGTTGCAGCTGCACGTTTTACTTAAAGTAAATATTTTTATAAAGTTATTTTCATTTATTTAACAAATTTTTAGTGTACATGTTTTCATTAAAAAATAATAATAAAAAATAAAAAAATAAGCACCCATATAAAGTGTAAGATAGGTTTTTATTTTTAATGAAGAAGGGATTACAAAGGGGCTAAGGTTCCTAAATTCCTGAAATGAAGTATACATTATGCAGCTGCCGGAAATTTTAGTAACATAATATGAAACTAAAAGTATGTTCAGTATTCGACTTTTTTAAGAAACTTTCGACTTTTTTAAGAAACCGGGTTTCGAATAGTTGGTATTTTAAAAAAACCGTTAGAATTTATTGGGATAATATTGATTAAATTTTTAAATTCGTAAACCTTTCAAAATAAAAAAAAATCGTCGTAATGCGCTCCCTGACCGAAATGCAGAATCAGTTTTTGAAAGGATTTGGAGAGCAAATAATAAGTATAGCAGCTCAAAATTTCTTAATACCAAAAACAGACTTTTCGGTCCCTGATAGAAACATCTGGCTCCGTTAGAATTTGTAGAATGAATAGTTTTATAAGTAAGCCGATTGTTAGTTTCTTATATCGTCTGGGAGCTTCAGAAAGCTCAGGAGAGAAAACAACGCTTAGGAATGATATATATAAATCCATATATATAGATCCACGTGTTTTCGCTCCCTAATTTGTGTTTAAGAAAACCGGTCTATTCGACATTCGAAAAATTAACATTTTGAAAAAACCGACAGCACATGGACAGAAAAAACCGGTTTTAAAACCGGTTGGAAAACCGCGTCGATCACCCTAATGTTCTGGCTAGTCAAATATTTGATCAAAATAGCGTAACTTCCCCATTTTAATGGTAAAATATTTTTTACTTATATTAATCATAGCTGGCATCTGGTTTGACTCTGTTTTTTCTTACAAAACATTTGTAAGATCGAACAACTGCAAAAAATGTTTATACCCACCATCAAAAAGATAGGGGGTATATTGATTTTGTCATTCCGTGTGTAACATGTCGAAGGAATCATCTAAGACCCCACAAAGTATATATTTTCTGGGTCCTGGTTAGATTCTGAGTCGATCTAGTTATGTCCGTCCGTCTGTCTGTCTGTTGAAAGCAGGATAGGGCTCGAACGGAGCAACGTAAGGGGACGAAATTTGGCACAAATATTTATCTTATATAAGGTTTGTTTGGTATTGAAAATGGGCAAAATCAGTTAATAAATAAAAAAAGTAATGGGCTAAAAACTAGAAACATAGGGTGTCCGCTTCATACTTTTCTGCTGATATTTGTTCAATAAAAGCATGTACGACATCGAAATTTTGTACGTATAGTTCGGGGGTCGATATAAACTGGGAAACCAAAAATGGTCGTGCTCCGCCCACCTCCCATATAAGGTGAAATTGTGTTCAAACAGATCAAGGACCAATGTAAACTCGGAAACAAAAAATGGGCGTGGTCCGCCCACTTTACCGCCCCCTCCCATATAACCTAAAATTTTAAAAAATTTATGGTGGGTATATAGATTTGGCCGGGCCGAATATAACATTATAAATTTTTCTTAAATCTCCATGCCACAAAAACTCACAATTTTGAATATATATTCAAATGACAACTCTAGTGTGTAATTTTTTCATAACAAAAGTTTACAAATTTGCAAATTAAATGCGAAATTACATTTTACTTTCTACTTTATGATAAGAGAAAACATTTGATGAGTTCTATAAATTTCATATTCAAAAATTAAAATAAATAAATGTCTAATTGTCTAACAACTCAGAAAACAAGAAAAAAAATATTCATTAAACTACATACATACAAACACATACACAAATAGACTTATTATTAGCAATTTAAATACAAAAACACATATCACTCGTTAGCAAGAATAATGCTATAACTACAAAATTATGATTAAAATGGATTATGAGTAAATGACAACTTTTACCAATAAAACTATAAATAGAAATACATTTTCAATGATGATTTGTAGTACTTAACAAGTCTTTTTAAGCGAATTTAATATATATTTTAAATATAGATTTAAATTAATTAAAATGTTTGCTAGCAATTAATTCAGTTTAAAACCCATAAATTCTAAGTTATAAAGTTTTTCCACAAATGTGTAATATATGGACAAAAACCCCTTTGAATATTTAAACGCCAACACCAAAAATTAAATTCATAAGAATTATTTGAGTTGTTTAATTAATTTTTTTTTCCAGCAGCTTCTTTTTTTAAAGTAAAAATTTTATGAAATCATTAATATGCGAATGAAAGAGATCGCAGTGTAAATTAATTTTAATACTAAACTAAAACATACATACACTTGTACAAATAAAAATTTATTAAAATAAATATGTATGTATGTAAGTATGTTGTATAAAAAAGAGTGAATGAAATTAATAAAATGCAGACTGCAAGACACTGGTGGGTATGAGAGATTTAAATTAAATTTCATATAACTCATACGCCCCTTAACAATTGTATACAAAACTTTTAGTTGGTGCTGGATAATATGGGTGCAAGTTGGTAATTAAGTAAAGCACAATAATTTATACATAAGAAACATGAGGAAAAATATTTACAAATCACACTAATTTAACATGCTCTTTGAACTTTCTTTATTTCATTTTTGTTTTCATTATTTTAACATTTGTATTTCTTAGATACTTACAAAAGCAATTAGAAAAAAGTATTTATTCGTAAAATTTAATTGTGCTTTATTTATAGTCCATATATTTTTTTATGTGTTACATTTGTTTAAAAAGGAATTTATTTTAAATTAAGAAAAAATAAGTTTATATAAAATAGCTTTACAGCTTGCTCTCGTATAAAATATTTAACTCATTTGCATTTTATCCATTTTTCTTTTTTTTTTTTTAATTTTAATGCAGTATTATAAGGAAGTAATGATGATTTATTTACTGGAAAATTTACTGCTAGCAAATTAGTTGCAAATTAAAAGTGTAAAACAGCAGTCGTAGTGGTAAAATAAAAGAAGCAAACATTTGAAATGGTTGTATATAGTTTATTTTATAATTTCCTACAGGAAATTATGTAAATTTTTCTTTACGGTTTTTACAAACAACCATTTTTTGTATTAAATCAAATGAATTTAGTTTTGTACGTTAGAATATAAAATAAATTGACCTTGCACCTTAAAGCACCTATGTACATAAATTAGGATGTCATCAGTTGCAAGATTTTTAAAATATTAGTTTGTTATCCTTGATGTGTAAAGAAAATAAAATACATAGAAAAATAATTGGAGACCAATGTCATGCATCATATGATAGTCCCGATTAGAGACAGAGTGATATGTTAAACCATCTAGAAAGAGTTCTGGAATATGCTCCAAAATTCGCTTATTTAAAATCAAAGACTAGGACTAATCTTCTATCTATCTATCTATCTATCCATCTATCTATCTATCTATCTATCTATCTATCTATCTATCTATCTATTTATCTATATATTTATCTATATATC
Organism: Protophormia terraenovae; assembly: GCA_951394005.1. Classification (NCBI taxonomy): domain Eukaryota; kingdom Metazoa; phylum Arthropoda; class Insecta; order Diptera; family Calliphoridae; genus Protophormia; species Protophormia terraenovae. The sequence goes on along the minus strand of OX596076.1, from coordinate 77,031,351 downwards.
TATCTATCTATCTATCTATCTATCTATCTATCTATCTATCTATCTATCTATCTATCTATCTATTTATCTATCTATCTATCTATCTATCTATCTATATATCTATCTATCTATCTTTCTATCTATCTATCTATCTATCTATCTATCTATCTATCTATCTATCTATCTATCCATCTATCTATCTATCTATCTATCTATCTATCTATCTATCTATCTATCTATCTATCTATCTATCTATCTATCTATCTATCTATCTATCAATCTATCTATCTGTCCATCCATCTATCTATCTATCTATCCATCTATCTATCTATCTATCTATCTATCTATCTATCTATTTATCTATCTATCTATCTATCTATCTATCTATCTATCTATCTATCTATCTATCTATCTATCTATCTATCTGTCTGTCTATCTATCTATCTTTTTTTTTTTTTTTTTCTTTTCCCATTTTTTGGACGTAGTGATAGCGTACCACCACCCCGGATCCGCTCTCGCATTACTTCGGGGTGGGATTCATTTACCGATTAGTGCGGTTGTTCCCATTTCCTACTGCCCCGTCCAACATACATTTGTATGAGATTTGGGGTTCGGCACTTGCACGTGTCGCTGTATGTCGGACTTCTCCCTTAGTATCTCCTGAATGAAATTGGAATATATATACCATTTCTCCACTTTTGTCAGCATTAATTCCATCAGTTGTTCGATCATCATGTTACGAAGGTCATCAGGTAATGTATTTCTCCTACTGTTCCAAAAGCTGCATTTTGTGATTGTGTGCTCAACGTCGTCATCGTATTCATTGCACATCTCGCATATAGCCGATTGCCTTCGTTGGAACCTCCTTAAGTAACTACCGAAGTTACCATGCCTCTATCTATCTATCTATCTATCTATCTATCTATCTATCTATCTATCTATCTATCTATCTATCTATCTATCTATCTATCTATCTATCTGTCTATCTATCTATCTATCTATCTATCTATCTATCTATCTATCTATCTATCTATCTATCTATCTATCTATCTATCTATCTATCTATCTATCTATCTATCTATCTATCTATCTATCTATCTATCTATCTATCCATCTATCTATCTATCTATATCTAAACTAATAGAGATATTCAATTGAAAAATTATCGGATAGGTGTCTGGTACATTTTAGATACATTGAAAATTGGAGAATACAAGTTTGGTACTTTTTGGAAATTCGAACGTTTAAGGGGTAAAAATCATACCTGATCTTGGTACCTTTTTCATAAAATATTTTTTAGTTTTACTGATACATACATATGAATATTTTTACGTTAGATTCCAGTACAAATTAGAAATTCATTGGAATACAATCTTTGTTACATTAAGGGGGAATAAAAAGTACCAAAAAGGAGATAAAATCGGGGAATTATATTTTATTCAAATTAAATGATGCATTTTTAAATATTAAACCTAACAAGCGCAAATGTTATATGCGGCTCGGCCGAATCTACCATCAACTTTTTCAAATTTTACGTTATATGGAAGGTGGGCGGCAAAGTGGGGGGTAAAGAGGGCGGACCAGGCCTATTTTTTGTTTCCGAGTTTACATTGGTCCTTGAACTATTTGAACACAATTTCACCTTATATGGGAGGTGGGCGGTAAAGTAAGCGGACCACACCCATTTTTGTTTTTCGAGTTTATATCGACCACCAAACTATGTATACAAAATTTCGTTGTCGTACATGCTTTTGTTTAAGAGATATCAGCATAAAAGTATGAAACGGACACCCTGTGTTTCTAGTTTTTAGCCCATAACTTTTTTGTTTATTAATCGATTTTCAATTAATCCAATTTTCAATCCCAAACAAACCTTATATAAGATAAATATTAGTGCCAAACTTCGTTCTCCTACGTTATCCCGTTCGAGCCCTATCCTGCTTTCAACAGACGGACAGACAGACAGACAGACAGACAGACGGACGGACATAGCTAGATTGACTCAGAATCTAACCAGGATCCAGAAAATATATACTTTATGGGGTCTTAAATAATTCCTTCGACATGTTAAACACGGAATGACAAAATTAATATACCCCCCCCCCCCCCCCATCTTTTTGATGGTGGGTATAAAAACGTGAACTTAAGTACATGTAGTTCTAAGTTAGTGAGAATTAAGATAGGGAAGTTTGTGGTACCTTTTTGTTCTTCTAATGGTATTATATATATATATGAAATTTAATTTATTTCCAAAGTGAATGAGAATCCAGAAAAGAGGATTTGTGGTACTTTTTCGTTCTTCTAATGGTGCTTTTGGAATTTTTTAAAATATTGAACCTGGAAACATGAAATTCGAGTTATAAGATCCTAAGGGAATGAAAATTCATGTAAGGGGACTTTGTGGTACTTCTTCATTCTTCTAATGGTACTTTTTGAATTTTTTAATTTTCGTTCTTCCATGGTACTTTTTGAATTTTATATAATATTGAATCTACAATTATAAATATATGATCCAAGTAAATGAAAACTTAGAGAAGAGGATTTATGGTACTTTTTTTCTTCTAATGGTACTTTATGAATTTTCTATAATATTGAACCTAGAAACATGAAATTAATGATATATGATTCTAAGTGAATGAAAATCCATACAAGGGGACTTTGTGGTACTTTTTTCATTCTTCTAATGGTACCTCTTGAATTTTCTACAATATTGAACTTAGAATCATGAAACTAAATATATATGGTCCTATGTGGGTAAGAATTCAAGAGGGATACTTTTGCATTCTTCTAATGGTGCTTTTTAAATTTTACAAAATATTGAACCTGGAAACATGAAATTAAAGATATATGATCCTAAGTGAATGAGAATCCATAAGAGGGTACTTTGTGGTACTTTTCATTATTATATTACTCTTTCAATATTATATAATAATAACTAACTTTTAAACGTGAAATTAAAGATATATCGTTCTGTGTTTAGAATTCACAATACCTATTAGTCACATTCTTCTCTACTAAAATATAATAGAATTGTAGTTTTTGAAACTTCGAACGTTAAAAATTTAAGAAACTGGTAACTAAAATATTTTAAAATTTATTGTTCTGAATACTTATAGGAATCACAGTTAAATTTTACGGGTTTCTTAATTTTTGGTATATCATTTTGTTTTTTCTAAATAAAAAGGCTACTAAGTATTTATCTGGTCTATGTAAGAGTTAAATGCTATATATATAAAAGTGAATCTGTGTTAGTCTGTTTTTGAATTTTATTTCCATGCTTTTATTTCAATACAATGGGGTAGCGAAGCACACTGTGTTTAAGTTATTAAAAGTTTTATTAAAAAATTTATAGTTATAAAATTTTAACTTAATACAATTAGCATTTATAATGTAGTGTGGTTTTTATTAAAAAAATCTACGCTAACGAAGAAGCGGGTATACTGCTCATTTCTTTCTAATTAGTTTAAGAACAATTATCTATCGAATACAGGCAACTTGAAGTCGATATCTTGATAAAGTGCGAAGAAAAAACGATGTTGAATTTAAAAAATTGCAAAAATTAACAAACAGTCAGACGGAAGGACAGATATTATAATTCTCTCAAAAAAAAAATAAATAAAAAATAATTGGTCAATGAATATATAAAATGTAATCATTAAGACATTGATGTCACCTTTACCTGAATTAAACACTATTTTCGTTTCAAAACTATTTAGAAATGAATACAAAATTTAAAAAAATAATAAAAAATTTAAAATATTGATTTAGTCAAAAATTTTTTTATTTATCTCGTTTTATTTTCAACATATTTTTTTAAACCAAATTTCAAGGGTAAAATGGAAGTTTTTAAGACTTATTTACGATGCCCATTACATATACTACATCATTTTCCAAGTAATTTTTCAATTTCCACAATTCTATTATTATGATTTTTATACTTTGTATGTGTATGTGTTTTTTTATTTTTTATTTCTATTTGAATTTGTTTATTGAAGCAAAATTTTAAATTGAATTATTAATTGTTAGTTGTAACAGCTGGACGTAACGTTATATTTTAAACAAATAAATAAATATAAATAAAAAAAAATTATAATACTACCACCCATTCAATAAATCGATTGATAAATAATAAGTTTTAAACAGAAGGATTAATTTCATGACATTTATCATATACTCTACCTTTTGTAATATAAGCAAATAACTAATTTCTCTGCAATTTATAGAATTATAAACAGTTTTTAAGCATAATAATGCACAAATCCACGGGGAAGAAAATATAATAATTTTCCAGTGAAAAGTAAACAAATTCGTACCCTTCATTTTATATGAAGGGCATAAAAAAAGTTGGCTACCTTTTAAAATTTTTTCACGTATTACCACTTCATCGAAAACAAGCCACAACAGCTGTTTTATGCATAGAAAACGAGAGAGAAACTATAGTCGATCAAGACCGACCATATGTAACCTTGCACCATTAGACCTGTGACCAATTGGCCAACACTTTCACTAAATGTAAAATAAATTATACAAATACAGAACAATGCATTTGTACTAACATCTATATGATTTTATGCCCTTTAGGGTGATTCCCGAAAGTGGGTTTATATGGGAGCTATGGTAAATTATTAACCAATTCTCATAAATTTTGGTAATGTTGTTTCTACTTATATAAAAGTTGTTTGTGTTGAATATTAACTTGATACTAACATTCGTATGGGATTTATGCACGTTAAAGTGATTTTCGGAAGAGGGGTATATATGGGAGCTATGGTCAATTATGGACCAATCCTGATTTGGCACTAAGATTGATATTTATTCAAAACTCTTTTGTGTCAAGTTTCATTGAAATATTTCTATACTTAAGGCATTTATGATCGTTAAACCCAAATTCCGGGAGGACATTTGTATGGGGGCCAGGTGAAATAATGGACCGATCATAACCAATTTCAATAGGCTTTGTCCTTGTACCAAAATAATTATCTGTGCCAAATTTCATCAAGATATTTTAAAAATTGCGACCTTTACTTTTTTCACAAGGTTTACATGGATATTGTTAAATCGACTCAGAAAGTGATTCTGACTCGAACGGTATACTTTAAGGTGGGGGTCCGATAATTATTTCTGTGCATTACAAACATCAGCACAAACGCATTATACCCCAACCACCTATGGTGGTGTAGGGTATAAAAACTACATAAAAAAAAGAATAATTGACATAAAGCTATTTTTCATAGCCACTCGATTAAACGTATTAAAAATATTTACTCATGAACTTCTATGACATGTACGAGTATTAACAAATAAATTTTATAGTTTTTGTTTAAAATACTAATTAATTTTAACTTAATTCTAAAGCACACATTCATATTGTTGTTTAACAATTTTTTTTACAATTTTCCGCACGAAAAAATAAAATGCATACAACAGCAAAATTTTGTAGGACAGTGGAATAAAACAAAACGTTTATAAATTTTTTGAATACTTCGTACATATTTTTAAAGAAAAAAATCAGAAAATTCTATTTTCGTATAATTTTAATATATATTTAATTTTTTTTTTTTTTTATAAAAAGTCGAATTTTAAAATTAGAAAAATTCATATTTATATAAGAATACACATAAATTTGTTTTTTGCATACTATCCCATTTATTATACCCACCATCAAAAAGATGGGGGGTATATTGATTTTGTCATTCCGTGTATAACATGTCGAAGGAATCATTTAAGACCCCACAAAGTATATATTTTCTGGGTCCTAGTTTGATTCTGAATCGATCTAGCTATGTCCGTCCGTCTGTCTGTTCGCAGTCTACCTACGAACGGGACAACGTAGGTAGACAAAATTTGTCAGAAATAAGGTTTGTTTGGTATTGAAAATGGGCAAAATCGGTTAATAAACAAAAAGGTTATGGGCTAAAAACTAGAAGCACAGGGTGTCCTTTTCATACTTTTCTACTGATATCTTTTAAACAAAAGCATGTACGACATCGAAATTTTGTATAAATAGTTTAAAGATCGATATAAACTTGGAAACCAAAAATGGGCGTGGTCCGCCCACTTTACCGCTCACCTCCCATATAAGGTGAAAGTTCAACGAAATTGTGTTCAAATAGTTCAAGGACCAATATAAACTCGGAAACAAAAAATGGGCGTGGTCCGCCCACATTCCATATAATGTAAAATTTGAAAAAGTTGATGGTGGGTATATAGATTCGGCCGATCCGAATATAACATTCACGCTTGTTTTTTTTTTTTTTTTCGCCCTGATAATAACAGTTAGTATACTAACCCTTAAATGCACATGAACACCGATTTTGCTGAAAAAAATATATTACATATAAAATTACATAAAATAAACAACTGCATACTCGGATTTTTGAAAAAATGTTTTTTGAAAAGATATTTACAAAAAACTGGTTGTATCTTATAAGATACACTGAGCACTCCCTAGAGTTTATGTTATACATACAATTTTTGTTTGCAAAGAAAAGTGTTTTTATAAAACGTATAATAAAAGTTTTAAATTTTGAATGTTTTAGTTTATTTTTTTTAACAAAGTTGTCAGAAACAATAAAATTTAAAATTTTCATTATTAAATTTAAGGAAAATAATGCAAAAAATATGAATTAAACTAAAAATAATACATAAGAATATAATATTAGACACAATCATGTAAGAATGTTATATTCAGCTTTGCCCAATCTATATATCCGCCAACTGGAACTTTTTAAAATACTACCACATATGGGAAGTGGGTCGTAAAGTAGGCGGACTACGCCCATTTTTTGTTTTCGAGCTTGTTTTGGTCCTTAAACTAATTGCATAACATTTTTTTGACATTTTACATTTAACCTCTTTATGGATGGTGGGCGGTATAGTGGTCGGACCATGCCCATTTTTGATTTCTAAGTTTATGTTGAACCTTACACTAATGCAAAATTTCGTGGACGTACATGCTTTTTTGTAAAAATATCGTCCAAAAAGTATAAACTGGATTTACAATGGACACCCTGTGTTTTTAGTTTTCGATCCGGAACGTTGTTGTTTATGTACCGATTTTATCCATTTTTAGTGCCTGACAAACCTTTTATAAGAAAAATATTTAGGCCAAATTTCGTTCCCCTAGGTGGTCCGCCTCGAGTCCTATACTGGTTTCAAAAGCCAGAAAGACAGACGGACGGACATAGGTAGATATATTCAGAATATTACCAGGTCCCAAAATATATATTCTTCATATGATCTTAAAAAACTTTTTCGACATGTTACAAATAGAATGACAAATTCAGTATGACCCCTTCTGATGATGGTAGGTATGAAAACACCATCATAAAAAAAGAAAATATTTGATTTGACTTGAGATTTAAATTAGGACAACAGAACTTAGATGCAAATGAAGACCAAATATTTGGACAGAATTGCACTGATGTGCTCTGACTACATCTAGGACAAATTTCAGATCATTATAATAATTAATTTTGACGATAAAATTATTTTTATATATGTTTTCTTCGATTAACTGCATTTTGGCCTCTTACAGGGTGGATGTCAGTTCTTAGTGTCCCATTTCTCTCCGCTTTTGTAGCAAAGTCTTCATAATTGTGCAATAAACACAAGCATTGACTGTTAGGTATATTTGGAACCGGAAACATTTCTTATGAATGATATTTCCGGTTAATTAAAGTAGTTTTCTTAGTTTTCACCTTATATTCCAAAAACGTTCACCAAAATAAATATATATACCTTTTTCAATCGCGATTAATTAAAGATACCAAGGTTAATTAATTAAAATAAAACATGCTTGTTTTTTTCTAATCCTGTACATTTCCGGCTAAGTAATTTCTTATTATAGTTTGCAAACTATCTAATTCATCGAATTTTATCTGTTAACTCCTTTAAAACCTTGTATAAACTTAAAAAAAATTCTTAAATTAATCTAAAATAAATAAAATGTTAATCCATGTATAATAAAAATACTTAAAATGATCATAAAAAATGACCAAATAGGAAAAATTTAAATAATTATATGTAATAAAATAGTGTAAAATTTAAACAACTTCGAATTTCCAATCTGTAGATGAGTGCTCAGTGTATCTTATAAGATACAACCAAACAATAAGACTTTTTGGCTCGGTTTCGCAAGAGTTTTTTCCAGATAATTTTTTATGGCTTCTAGACATATTTCCACACAACATCATATTTTTTTTCAGTCTCAATTACAACTCTGGTCTTAGATTTTACATTGCAAAATATGTAGTTTATTTAATTTTAACAAAATCATATTTTTCGAGTTTGATCGTTAACTACACAGACAAATCAAATTTTTTTTTAAAGAAATGAATTTCAAACAAACAGCTAATGTCTTCTAAAAGAGTTAACGTCGTTTTAACCGTTATTGAACCTAAAATAAAACTTTGGGAGCATTTTTAATGGTTGTATCTTTAAAGATACAGTGTGCATTTAAGGGCTAATTTTATTAAATTATAATCTAATCCAATAAACCCTGCATAGTAACAGTTGTAGTGAAATAAACCAGAGTATCTTACGAGAATTTAACTGACTTCCTCCAAACTGATTGACTAACTCAATACTACCTCAATATAGAAAATAAAAATTTTCATTAAAGAAAACACAGGTGGAATTTCGAAATCTTTCTCTGCGCCACGGGATATCTCAGTCAATTCTAATATATGTTGTTTTGAAGTACTGAATCTCTAAAACACTTTTTTTGAGTTTTTAGCGATAAATCGCTATTTTTTAAATTAACGAAGTTTCATCATATATTAATGCATATCTCGAAAAGGATGATTAAATAAAATATCAAAAAATTCGATTTAAAATCCTTCAAGTTATACTCTCATCATTTTTTAATAATCTCAATAGTAATGGAGATATTAAAAATTAATAAAAAATTATTTTCAAAAAATCATAAAAACTCGTCAATGTCAAAAATGCAAAATTTTTATTCTTTAATCTTAAATATAAATTTGTTGCAAATAAAATGACATATACATATTTCATTCAAATCAATGCATATTTTTTATTTTATTATCAAAATTATAATAAATTTTACTATTTTTTAATATTTCTAACGTAATTTATTATTATTCACTAATCTGTAAATAAAATCAAAATTTATGCATTGATTTCAATGAAATATATTTTGTTTTATTGGCAACAAATTATTCTTTATGATCGAAGAATAAAATTTTGCATTTTTAACACTAACGAATTTTTATGATTTTTTGAAAATATATATCGTCCATTCCAGGAAAGAACGCCCAAAAATATACCAAGTGTTCTCCGATTTTTATAAAATTTTATACGTATAAGGTCTATGGGTGTCTATAAATATTTCCGTTTTCATATTCGCTAAATTCAGAAAATTCGCGATTTTATTTCGCTTTTTCACTTTTGAAAAAATATAAAAAATCTCAAAAGTATACAACTTTAAATACAAATATTTCTGGGAAGGCTTTGCAGAAATTCGTGATTTAAACGGCGTTTGAATTGTAATTATGTTAGCTTAAACACGAATATTTTATAAATAAAAAATATTTTTTAAAAATGCATTTCAATGCAATTGCATTTTTTAAATGCATTTTCTTTAAATATGCTATTCAAATTTTTTAATTTTTTAACATAAATGAAAAATCTGGAATCTTTACATTAAAATAAAAATCTAAAATTTATGGTTCTAACCACTAATTATAAAATTGTGGACCATTTTTGAAAACTCTTTCTTTGGAGATTTGATAGTTGCTTCAGTCACTTTTTTGGAACAGTGTGCACATCTTCTGTTAAAATCTTCGGTATTTTAGGACACCTTTTTTGTGCTCTTGAATTCACTTTTCACAAGAGCTCAATATCTAAGCTATGGACAATTTTGAAAATTGACCTCTCTTGGTACTAAAACTATGTTATTGATTTGGTACTACTCCAGAGCTTTCTTACCGTAGTGACATGATACCAAATGGGTCCAAAAATATGTGGACACGTTGTGCTTTCTTAAGAAAAGAAGAAGTCTTTTTTGCAAATATTCCTTTATGCATATTTTGGTATTTATAGATCCGAATGTATCAAATGACTTTCCTGTTTTGCCGCAACTGCAAAAAGCTTGTCATACCATGAATTTTGTAAGAAATTTTTGCTGCTTTTGGGTCTTAAACTTATCTCCAACAATGCTTCGAGCATTAGCAATAAAAAATTTTGAGACACAAGCTGCGAAGATTCTGCAAGCACCTACGTTTCTTCGTCAATTATACAGCTTGAGTATTTTTGTATGAAATTTGGTTTTAAATTCCTAGTCCTATTTTTGGCTTGTAATTTTTTTTTTTTGCAGAATTCCAGTTTGGAATTTTTTGTTATCAACTTTCCCATTAGCTTTAAATTTTCGCACCAAATAGTCGAAGCACTGAGAAAACTGAGCTGATTTTCTACCAGATGTGTTTGGAGTTCCTTTCAATATGCCTTCAATTCCAATATCATGTGGTCCTTTTTTCTTACCGAACTAGGTTTCACATCAATAGTCAAATTCTCTTGATACTGTTTAATAACATTAGAAACGGTTGTACGCACGACATTTAATTCTGTGGCCAATTATTTGTAAGACCCATTTGGATTTTTTGAAATTTTTTAATAATTTGTAGGACGTAAATCTTTTTCGTCACTTATTTTGATGAAAATAAGGACAAATTAACATGGTTGTTATTAAAAATAATAACTGAAGTATTTTTCCATGATAACTAGATCAAAAAAAATTTTGAATATTGATTCCGAAAAAAGTTATGAGGCAAAATGTGTGTTAAGATTTTTTTCGATCTCACTCATAATAAAGTGCATCCGAATTAACTGAGAAATCCCCCAGAATCAGTATATATCTGTGTAATTAACTTTCATATTGTCACATTTAAACACAATATTTTAAAGCATTTAACTTTTTTTAGAAACCAAACCCACTCACAATGTCACATTTATTCCAATTAAAACGACAAAAATACGAAAATAAAAGCTTATTAATTGAAGTAATTCTTTCCGCATTTATTAGTAAACCTATCATTTGTTATGGCAAAAATACTTAAAATATTTGAAAGTGTCTATAGCGCGGATTATGGATTTTCAAAGTTGGAACTATTAAAAATATTTTAATTTTAAGGTCTGCGCACAAAAAAATCCGTGCATGCTCTTGGGCTTATAACTTTTGAGGTGGTGAATAATAAATAATTATGTTAATTGGTTTACATTTGTTATTATGCTCACTAGCCATGTGCTAAATTTCATGATTATAGCGAAACTAGTTTTTCTTAAAATAGAAAATTGAACAAAAAACACCTAAACACATAATTCAAATTGTTCAAGAAATCTTACATCGGCCATATAAAACAATTGCTAGGAAGGCAGTTATGCCACAAAATACAGTTTCTTGGGGCATAATATTATACAAAGAAGTCATGATTACTGAATAGAAACCTGGTAGTGGAATAAAAATGGTATCTTCAGGCTGTAGGACTCACACAAAATAGAAAGTATTTTGAGAGAAAAAGTTATTTGCTTTGAATCTTTATCAGAAAAATTGAAAGGAAATCGAGCCTGAAGAAGTATAAAGTATAAAAAAATTGTAATAGAAACGCAAGAAAGAATTTGGAAGTAAAAACAGAAAATGAAAGTACTTCAGACGAATTTTTTTGAATAATTATGATTAGTGTATAAAACACGATGAAAAGTTCGTACAGGGAATATAGCGGAAAAAAGTAGTGTATCAAAAAAATCAAAATTCCCAAGAAAGTTTTTGATTTAGGAAGCCATATGCATATGCGGGAAAGATGCGCTTAATTCATAAAAAATGGTTCCATTAACACAGAAATATACGTATTTCCACGCCTTTGGAAAAGACTTCTCCCTTTCCTAAGAAAATACAGTATATCCGTTTTTTTTTTTTTTTTTTTTTTTGTTTTTGGTCTGTTCTCGCTTCTTCTCATTACAGCAACAAAATAATACAGTGGTAATAAAGAAATTGTTAGTGCTTGTACTTAAAGAGGCTAATCCATCAAATTGTCCGGAACTCCGAGCAATTGAAAGATATTGGGCTCTAATAAGAAATAATATAAAGGACATTTAAAGCTCAGCATAAAATGAAACAGAGTTTAAAAATAAAACCTTTAATTGGAAGAGTTCTGGAAAACATCATATATTTCCTTAAAAACCAACAGTAAATAAATTATTCTTTTATGTTCAGAACTTGAATATAACAGTCATTAATAAAAACATAATTTAAAAAAAAAATCACGCATTGGTTTAGTTTTTAGTTTTCCTTATTTACAACTTTTGTAAAGAAGTATGTTAATTTTAACTTCTTATATCTCTGTAAATACTGCAGATATTGATAAGATTTTTTTGGTATATAATAATAAATTTATCCAAATGACTCTATAATAATTTGCTAGGTTAAAACATCAATACTAGGGTATTCACTCGAATATTGTTTGCTCGATTAATCGCCAAATTAAAATCAAATATTGGTTCGATTAAATTAAAATCAAGAATTTCGAGTAAAAATTTATTTGATCAAATTATGCCGATTAATCGAATAATTCGAGTAAAAAACATATTTTAAATAGTTCCTTTCTTAACTATTTTAAAGGATGGTTAAATTTTAGTTTTTAAAAAAATTTAGCTTGAAAACAATGTTTCAAAATTTTCAAAGAATGTTTAGAATCTAAAAGTGGCACCACAATTCGGAAGTTTATTAAAAAATGTATTTAGGAAAAGAACAGAATATATGTTTTTCGATCTCAAGAATTAAACAAAAATACAAACGTCCCTCTAAAAAAAAAAAAAAAAATTGGGGATTATCGCAACATTTTTTTAATGATATTTTGTTTTGAAGTTGCTTCGAAATCCCTTCTGCATTTACCCATATAAATTTGTATTGTGAAATTTTTTCGAAAATGTTTCACAAAAAACAACAAATCATAAAAATTAAAAATAAATTTGAAAAAATTACATGAAATTTTTAGCTTTGCGACGACATGCAACTTTTCTTAAACCGCTTGCTTCTCTACACCTCTTGCATACAAACGTAAAAGTTGCTGCGATTTTTCCCAGGGAAAATCCCCAATGTAAATGAGCTCTTATAATGTAAAATTCAAATAATTTGTTTATAATTTTAATAATTTGAGAAGGATAAAGAAAATGGATAATCTTTTATAAGAAATTAATTGGAGGATTTTAAACTTGATTTAGAAAAACATATCAACAAATTCTCGGTCTGGTGTGGAGGATATGATGGTGATGGCTTGAATGAAATCAAAATTAGGAAGAAAGGAAAAATAAAATATTGAACATTTTGGGTAAAAGTTATGGTTAATTTCAAAATAGACCCAATTATAATTCTTACGCGTACATTTGGGAGAAAGAATTATATATTTTAAATTTACAATAAATAATATTTTAATATTTTAAAATTACAATAAATTTGTCTATTAAATGGAGAAAAGTTGTTCTAACTAACTATATAATGATTAATTTACTATACAAGTTTATAGAATTTATATAGAAAATTAGAGTTTTTTTGCACAAAACAGAACTAACATAATCACGAGATCTCTATAATATAAATAAGAGTAAATTATCTTAAAAACTGTATACATTTGCACAATATTAAATGACTGTCAAAAAACTTAATTTATTTGGCTATGTCAGGCGATGAGTCATTGTAGTATATGGGTAAAATGTTCCCAAACTTCAATTTGTGTAGTTTTGATACTATAGATGTTGAGATATGTTTTCGCTATAACTAAACCATTTAAAGACATTTTATGCTCAAAATAAAACTGGGTTTAGTAGATTTCCGTACAAATTGTTTTGAATATAACTGTTTTGTACAAATGTTTTGAATATAACTGAAAATCTCTGTGTAGCACATAGATTAGTATGTGTCCAAATTGAAAAGTGAGGCTATGAGACAAAATCGCTAATTATTTCAAAGTGGTTAAAAACTTAACATTAAATTGTATCGAAAGTATAGATAATCACCTTTAATCGGATATTAGTGTAAAAATTAGTCATTTTAAAGCATTTCAAAAATGATAAAAAGCACTTGGAACCACACTTTAATATAAAATTTTTTTCGAATTAATACACCAAAATTGTTAGACCTATTTATTTTACTATCCATGAATAATAATCAAACATTCAAAAAAGACAAATATTCATAAATATTTACGCAAATTTTAATTATATATTATTTTTGAAAAACTATTTCTTGTTTTAAGCTATGTTTTTGTTTTATTTTTTAATAATCATTGAAAAAACGAGTAAAATTTTAATGTATAATTTACTCGAATAACTCGAGTAACTTAAAAGTTTTACTCGATTATTCGAATAACATAAAAACTGCATTTTCAAGTTATTTGATTATTCGAACAATGAAAAAGTCGAGTAAAATGAATACTCTAATCAATACTGAAAATATTGTTTTATATTTAAAAGAAATCATAATATTATAAAACATATTTTTTGGTTAAATTCTGTTTTAAAGAACTGGAGCTAAAAAGTGCCAACGAGTTCCAATTTAAAAATACGATTATTATATAAAAGAACATCTATAAAAGTATATTTGAGAAAATTACCTGCGACTTTTTGCGATTTTTCAAAATATGAGAAGAAAATGTGCGGTACCTCATATTTAAAGTATTTAATATTTTTTAAGAATTATTTAAATATTTTAAAGTAATGGATAAAAATTTGTTATGCAAATGTTGCGCTAATATTGATGTGATTAGATGTTGCCACACCTACTTTTTAAATATTCTTTATTTTAATAAAATTAACAATAATACGTCCAAAATTTATACAATTAAAATAATTTATTCAGTATGGGAGTAGCAGTGATGCTACCTGCCCATTTTTGGTGAGAATATTTACAGCCTTATCTATTAACAGAATACACAATTTCAGACCAATATCTCGAAAACTGGATTTTTGTTGTTCTAAAACTGCCAAATGTGACACGGTGCCACTGTATGTAAATAGCAGCATTTAAGAAAAAAATAAATAAATTTGTTGACAACAACAAAACAAACAAATAAAAAACACTCCAAAGCAAAATTAAATTGTGGTAAAAACATGGCAAAAACATACAATTTACAACTTGTTTGTGAAATAGTTTTTTTTTTTTTTTTTTTTTTTTTTTTTTTTTTTGTCTTCTATCGAATGTCTACCACAAGTAAACAAGAAATTACATAAATTACTATTTGAACATTGAAAACTACTAGCTAGAGCTGTTATTGTTGATGTATTTTCTATTGCTTCCATATTACAACGAATATTTAACAAAACCAAACAGCTAAAAACCACAAAATAATAATTCTTCTATTTTGCAGACACTAAAAATGAGAAAATAACGACAAGAATATTAAAAGGACTGAAAAACATTTATTAGGGTTTCTACACAAAAAACCAATAGGCTGGACAAATAAATAGCAAAAAATATGAAATTTCTAAACGAATTATCAGTTTTGGGGTAACAAATTAGTGACTACCCTATTGTCGTATAACTATACACATACATACATAAATATTAAAATTAGCAAATTTAATTACTTTGACAACGTGAACAGAATAGACAATTAAAATGGTGGCAAATAATATTAACCTATTTATAAATATAAATATGACTATCACATTTATATAAAGGTTACAAATTGTAGGCTTTTTTTATGGGGAAACTTAAAAGAAATTTACAATTAAATTAGATTTTTTAATATTATTTTTTTCTTAGCTGATTTTAAATAACAAACTTTTTAGAATAACACTGGTTGATAAAAAAAAATGAATAAAATTTCGTGCTCCTTCAAAACCAAATATGTGGACTAAATGGGATTTCACATGCTAAACTCGAATCTGCTTTGAGTTTTTTCCCATCCGGTCGAGATAAATAAGCCAATTACTCGAGTATATTTCACTATAACTCGAGAACGGTATATGAAAATGTTTCAGTTTATCATCTTTATCTCAAAGCTGATAAAACTACGAGTAAAGACAGCCACGTATCATAAAAATTGATGCACAAATCTTGATTGCATTCACAGTTAAGTTAGTATACCCATGCATACCTACAGTAAAGTGGATACCCTAGGGGGCAAAAAAAAATGTTCGTCTTAAATAAAAACAAGCGAGAATGTTATATTCGGCTTGGCCGAATCTATATACCCACCATCAAATTTTTTAAATTTTACGTTATATGGGAGGTGGGCGGACCATGAACTATCTGTTAAAGATTTCGTTGTCGTACATGCTTTTGTTTAAGAGATATCAGCAGAAAAGTATGAAATGAAATGGACACCCTGTGTTTCTAGTATTTAGCCCATAATTATATTTTTTATTAACCAATTTTGTCCATTTTCAATCCTAAACAAACCTTATATAAATATTTGAGCCAAATGTCGTTCACCTAGGTTGTCCCATTCAAGCCCTATCATGCTTTCAACAGATGGACAGACGGACCGACGGACGGACATAGCTGGATCAACTCATAATCTAACCAGGACCCAGAAAATATATACTTTATCGGGTCTTAAATGATTCTTCTGATGTGTTACACACGGAATGACAAAATCAATATACCCCCATCATTTTGATGGTGGGTATAAAAATAGGTGGATAAGATTGAATTTAACGTGCTAAATAAGAATCAGCTTTTACTTTTTTTCTATTATGTATTGATTTTTTTATAGGCATGACTACTATGACCCCGCCTTTAGGCAGTCACACTTGTATAACTCGAGAACGGGTTGTCCTATTAAGATAAATTAAACTCCAATGTATAGCGACTTAAATTGTCTTTGAGCTGAATTTATATAATTTTTTGTTTAGTTAATATTTTCGTAGTTATTCGGTAATTAATACTAGGTAATTTTTTTTTTTAAATGGTGAAAATTTTGATCCATAACTCCGAAATTCTTGAGCGAATAAAAAATATTGTTCACATACCTTGAAGGCAATTTTCGTATACATCTTTTGGTGTATCATTTATCAAAATCGTGTAAACGGTTCTTGAGTTATAGTCTAAATTTGACAAACCATTCTCGAATTTTATAGTGTGACCACTGAATAAGGTGATGATATTAATCATGCCCATAAAAAAAAATCAGTACGTGATAGGAAAAAAAATAATGCAGATTCTTGTTTAACTCGTCAAAATCCGCCTAGTCCACCTATTTTTGTTTCAATAAAAAATATTTTTTTTTTTTTTTTTTTTTGTCCACCACTGTATTTCTGCTCAATTGTATGTATACATGGGAATCTTTACTTAACTGTGAATAAAATCACGATTTGTGCATCAATTTTGAAGATACATGCCTTATTTTATTCGCAGCATTACCAGCTTTAAGATAAAGATTATAAACTGAAACATTTTTGACGTTTTCATTTATTAAAAAAAATTTTGGTAACAAAATAATATAAAATTTTGCATGAAAAGTTTTTTTTTTTTACACTTATTTCAAAATAACTTTGAAAATATTGAGCACATAAAAAAATTAAGTTGAGAAAATTTGAAAATATTTTTAGTCCGCAACTTTTGGTGTATGACTTATGTCAATCGTACATACCGTTCTTGAGTTATGAGGAATTATACTAGAGTAATGGCCTTACTATGGGCGAAATATATATAAAAAAAAATCCAGACCTGATGGAAAAAAACTGAAAGCAGATTCGTATTTAGCACATCAAAATGCATCAAGTTCAACTATTCGTCTTTGAGGAGAATTTTTTTGTCGACCAGTGTAACCACTAACAAACCATTTGAATTTCATTTAATTAGGGTTAATAGTTTAGACGTGAGAATTTTTCCCACAGACTGCTGGACAGGCAGATAAAAATAGCTTCATAATATTCAGAATTTTATATAAACCAAATATATTTTTTTTTGTAAATGATGAATATTTTTCGAACTTTTTTTATGAAATAATAATTATTGTATTTTTATTCAGGCTCAAGTTCATTATTGTAATAATGTCTAATAAATCTTTTTCTGTATTCTAGAAACATTATTACAATAATGAACTTGAGCCTGAATAAAAATACAATAATTATTAAACCAAATATATATTTTTGTATATTTATTTATTTATTTATTTAAAAAATGTTTATAGTGCAATCACAGCTTCATAAAAATATGAATTATTTTAATTCTTTGAATCCAGTAAAAATATGAATATAATTTAACCAAACTTTTATTTCCTTAAAATCTCCTACACATCAAAATAATGTTGATTTTGTGCTATCAAAGACATACATATACTTTCACACTTCCTTGATAAATTATTGACATTATTTTCTCAATCAATAATTCAACAAGATTAATGATATTCAATGTTCACAAACATAGACACACACATACACTAATAGATAACAAAAATCATCAAGTGTTGAAAATGAAATCTATGTTTTGCATTTAAGTTACTATTATTGTAGAACGGAAACAGTAAAAGAACAACAACAAAAAGAAGAACAATTTTAAATTTCAAGCCTTGATGAGCCCAATAAATTTTGTTGTGATGACGATGATGATGATTTTGAAATTTATTGCAAATTTAATTCTAAATTAACTGTAAATATGATAATTTTATTTATGTACAAGTTAAAAAGTTATACGTTTGTATATTCAGCTGTAAAGAATTTTGAATACTTTTCAGTCATAATTAGAATTATTATATTGAGTTGAATTTTTTTAACATTTACACAGAAAAAAATATTTCATATTATGTTTTTAATATAACTGTTAACTAACTTTATATTGGAATTTAATTATATAATTTATTAATAAAATTAATTTTCTAATTAGTTTAATATTTTTCTTTAAATAAATGTATAGTTCCTAATAATATATAAAGCAAAATAAAATATTTGTTTAAAAAAAAAATATAGGAATAACATTAATTTTAGTAAATTTCCATAAATTTTCAGCTCATTATATTTATTTAAGAAAAAAAAAAATAAATTATTATAGTTATTAATATTATCATTAATGATGATTGGAGAAAAATCAATTAAAAATTAATTAATATAACCAATTTCGTTATTGAAGTCCATTTTTACTTTTTTTCTTTGTATGCATAACCTTATTACAATAGAAAAACAAATGTTTCTTTTGTTAATATTAAAAGATGCGGAATATCATGACAAGGGAAACCACAAATATGCAATTGCATGTTTTTTCCTGGACGTTGAAAGAAGCCATCGATTATATATTTATCCGTTTCAGAACAAACAAAGCATTTCAGCATCGATTTTTAAGAGCATATTTTTGCATATTTTAGCATTTAGTGATTTTCAGTGCATATTTTGAGCATATTTAACGCTTTTAGAGCATATTTCAACATTTTTAAGTAAAATTTTTAACCCCATGGAATGTTTTTCATATTTAATTAAATAAAAAAATAAAAAATCCAAAAATATTTTGTATTTAAAATTAACTACTAACATTCCTACACTTCAAAAATAGAAGAACGGTATATGTTCGTCTCAGAATCACTTTCTGAGTCGATTTAACGATGTCAGTCCGTCCATCTGGCTGGCTGTCTGTCCATGTAAACCTTGTGAACAAAGTACATGTCGCAATTTTAAAGATATCGTGATAATATTTTGCACAAGTAATTATTTTGATACAAGGACGAAGCCTATTGAAAATGGTTATGATCGGTCTATTATTTCACCTAGCCCGCTACAAATGTCCTTCCGGAATAGGGGATTGGCGGTCATAAATGGCTTACATATGGAAATATTTTAATAAAATTCGGTACAAAAAAGTTTTGTATATGTGTTAATCTTCGTGCCAAATTTCATGATTGACCATAGCTCCCATATAAACCGCTCTTCCGGAAATTAAATTAACGTGCATAATTCCAATACGAATGTTACACTGATCGACAAAAAATACACCACCATAGACGAATAATTGGACTTGATGTATTTTGATGTGCTTAACACAAATATGCTTTTAGTTTTTTTTCCATCAGGTCTGGATTTTTTTTTATGAGCATGTCTAATATTTCGCCCATAGTAAGGCCATTACTCTAGTATATTTCCTTATAACTCAAGAACGGTGTGTACGATTGACATAAGTCATACACCAAAAGATGCGGACTAAAAGTGTCTTCAAATCTCCTTTATGTGATTTATTTTTGTATGTGCTCAATAGTTTCGAAGTTATTTTGAAATAAGTTTCCATGCAATATTTTAGATTTTTTTGTTACTAAAATTTCTTTTAATAAATGAAAACATCAAAAATGTTTCAGTTTATAATCTTTATCTTAAAGCTGGTAATGCTGCGAATAATATAAGGTATGCATCTTTAAAATTTATACATTAATGGATGCATTTTATTCACTGTTAAGTAGAAATACCCATGTTACATACAATTGTGTAGAAATACAGTGGTGGGCAAAAAAAAATTAATTTTTTCTTGAATCAAAAATAGGCGGACTAGGTGAACTTTGACGAGTTAAACAAGAATCTGCATTCACGTTTTTTCTATCACGTACTGATTTTTTTGTATGGGCTTTACTAATATCATCACCTTATTCAGCGGTCACACTATGAAACTCGAGAATGGTTTGTCATATTTAGACTATAACTCAAGAACCGTTTACACGATTTTAATAAATGATACACCAAAAGATTTTTATTTATTTTTTTTTTTATTCGCTGAAGAATTTCAGAGTAATGGATCAAAATTTTCACGATTTTTCAAAATTTAAAAAAATTATTTTTTTGTCACTAATTACCAAATTATGTAAATTCAGCTTAAAGACAATTTAAGTCGCTATATATTGGAGTTTAATTTATCTTAATAAAACAAACCGTCTCGAGTTATACAAGTGTGACTGCCTAAAGGCGGGGTCATAGTAGTCATGCCTATAAAAAAATCAATACATGATAGAAAAAAAGTAAAAGTTGATTCTTATTTAGCACGTTAAATGCCATCTAATCCACCTATTTTTTTTTTTTTTTTATTTATTTAATATGAAAATTTTTTTTTTTGCCCACTAGTGTATTTCCATTTAACTGCAGGTTAACTTAACTGTGAATGCAATCAAGATTTGTACATAAATTTTTATGATACGAGGCTTTATTTACTCGTGGTTTTACCAGCTTTGAGATAAAGATGATAAACTGAAACATTTTTGATGATTTCACTTTTAAAAATAAGTTTTAGTAAAAAAAAAAAGAAATCTTGAATTTAGCATGAAAAAATTGTTTCGGACACTTATTTCGAAATATCTCCAAAACTATTGAGCGGATATAAATTTGTTAATAGAACGACTTAAAGCCAATTTTATTCCACATACTTTGGTGTATTTATATAAATCGTGCATACCGTTCTCGAGTTATTGTGAAATATACTCGAGTATTATTTTGGGCGCGATATTAGACACGCCCATAAAAAAAAAAAATCTCGAACTGATGGGAGAAAACTGAAAGCAGATTCGAGTTTAGCATGCGGAATTCCATCTAGTTCACATATTTTTTTTTTTTTTTGTTTTTTTTTTTTTGAAGGGGCACGAGAAAATATTTCTTTGCTCTTGGTCTCGACCGACTATAGTTCCTATCTCGTTTTTATTGAACAAAATAAAATAAAAATTTTAATAAGAAGGTTAATCAGAATCTTAACAAGATTGAAGATTTAATATTCTTTTAATTGGTTTTCATTAAAGCTAACATAGTCATATTAGCTAACATAATCATATTAGCTTTTGAACTTGCCCGAATAGCAGCAGGTAATGTTGTAGAAAACTTTATTTTTAAATGAAAAAATTTTACCATTTACCTACAATTAGATGAGTAACGTTTTTAACTGATGTAATAAAAAATCGAGTTTCAATAAAAAATATAATTTTTGTAAAAAATTACAAAATTTGATTGTTTTTTCTTTTTTTTAAGTCTATATTTTTTGTTTTTTAAAGCATATTATTTTTTACTGCATATTTAATGCGCATAAAACCCTTTTTTTAGAGAATATTTTAGTTTCTCTGTTCAAGATAAAAGATCAAAATATTTCCTGCTGAAAATTGTAATAAATTTGCTCAAAATTAATTATTAATATCAAAGCTAGGACATTCAAATGGACATTCAAACGGACGGAAATCAATTGAAGCAAAATCTTGAAATTTTATACACTATTTTTATAATGAAAGACATAAGAAATAAATATATGTATATTCGGAGTCTTTACGATATTCTATGATAATGTAATTATGTCCGTAATTACGTCCATATAAAAATTCAATCTGGCACCCTAAAACGCTTTAAACTAATATAGATACAATTTAGCATAAAATTAAATAAAACAGGAAAACACTGATTATGCAGCACGTGATTTCTAAGTCAATTTGGATATACATACATTACTATAAAGTACTTAGCCTATAAACGACTTTTTTAATTAACTCAGCATCTCGCGAAAAATCGCTATTTGTAAAATCAACAAAGTTTCGCCATGTCTCTAAAACGTCTTGTTCGATTTGGTTTAATAAAACATCAAAAAATTCAAATTAAAATAGTTTGCAAGTTATACTTACATTATTTTTTTAATACGCTCAACAGTTATGGAGATATTAAGCCTATTTTGTGAAAAATTTATAAAAAAAAAATTATAAAAATTCGAAAATGGCAAAAATGCAAATTTTTATTCTTTTATCATTAAGAAAAAATTATTGAAAAAAAATTAAGATTCACAAAACAAATTTTGTTTATATATATTTGCATATTAAATTTATGCATTTAAATTAATGAAATATAACTTGTTTTAAAATAGCCTTAATAACTCCATAACTGTTAAGGGCGTTAACAAATAATATTGAGTATAATTCGAAAGAAATTTTAATTCGAATTTTTTGATATTTTACAAATTAGACAAGTCGTTTTCGAGATATACTTCAACACATGATGCAAACTCATTAATTTTGCAAATAGCAATTTTAAGCGAAAACCAAAGTCAATTCAAAAAAAGTAAATTAGGGGCTCAGTACTCCAAAATAACATATATCCGAATTGACTGAAATATCTTTATTAACCTGTACAATTTTTAAATTTTAATCATCCTTAATATTATAAAATTTTGCTAAAACTTTAACAGTTAATTTTTATTAAAGGTTTAAGTGAAAATATGTAGATATGACAAATATATAAAAAAAACTTTAATGTATTTTTTATGTACATAACTCATACATATGTAAGTATATAAAACCCTTATATGCTAATTAGTTTAACCTTTCACCATAGACATGCAATTTTATAAATTTCCTTATTTTTGCTTATTTAAAGCAATATATTGCACAATGTACAAACATATAATGTAAAAAAAAATTGTAACACAAAATTACTAACATGCACCACAAAGTGCAGGATTAAGAATTCCTCGAAAAAAATGTTAATTCTGTTCAATTGAAATATCGAATTTGAACTTTGCCTTTGACTTACTGCTTAGGTAAGATTTTAAAAAAGAAAAACTAGTAATTTTCTCAAAAAAAAAAAATCAAATGTAACGTAATCACCTGGTAAATAAGTAGCATTTAAATATATGCATATATTCACATTGTTAGTCATACCTAGAAATACTTAAATTTAAACATTTTCCAAATTGCATCAACATTCGCTGCTGCATCAAAAAATTCAACAATTTGATGATCATAATTTGTTAATTACCATTTACCATCGTGTTTATGCGTCAATATAATTTTCTATAATTTCAAAATTGAGCCTTATATAGAACCTATCTTCAATTAAGGAATGACTACCATAAAATTTGTTACCATTATTCCAGTATATGTCAAATATTATCATGATATTATTACTGTGATATTTATGTAAGTATTTATAGTAAATTATTGACTGATCATAATAACATTTAGTATACTGATTTATTTTTAAATAAAACTTATTTGTGCTGAACTGAAAATAGTGGCATTTTAAGTAATTTTTTAGCGTTAAACTCTAACCTGGAAGAGCATTTGTATGGAGGCTAGGTGAAAAATGGACTAATCATAGCCAATTTCATTAATATTTTTTTTTTTTTTATTGTACCAAAATAATGTAAAATTACAAAATTGCGATTTTTACTTTGTTCATAAGGTTTATTTGGATAGAATGTACGTAGGGGTAAAATGTGTCAAAAGTGGAGATTAATTGAACTTCGAAATTTAAATTTTTGTAATAAAGTTATGTACCGATTAAAAATAGACAAAATTATGTATCAATATCAATTAAAATCTTTAAGCTAGGTTGTGTAGTTTTCTTATAAGGAGCTGTCAAAATTAAAATTTTTTTACATCAACCATCAACTTAAGGAATTAAAGTGTACTTTTCGTCAAGTGTTTGTAAATTATATTTTGTCTGATATTTTTGTTATTTTCTGAAAATTGTCCTAAAATACAATAATTTTTAATTTCCATGGAATACAACTTAAAATATTACAGGATGTTTATTCTGAAAATTTTGTCCACTTTAATATTATGAAAATGATTTCATCCAAAAAACAGTAGATTTCATCCAAAAAACAGCTTAAGTGTCAGACATTTTCTTTGCTTTATCAAACATTAAACAGTGGTGCAGAATCGAAATAAATATGAAACTTCTAATCGGCTGGTATGATTTACATGAAATTTAACATAGAGAGAGAATAGAGAACAGTAACATTTTGAGTTTAGAAGCAGGATCCCAAACACGCTTCAGGAGCGGAGCTATAGGGGTTCAAAATAGAGTATTAATGTCATAGCAAAGGTTTAACTACTGGCGAATTTTTGTTCCTTACCTGATTTTCAAGATTTTTATATCGTCTTAAAGTCCTTGATAAATCCTTTAGAAAACAGGCTTTCATGTACTATTTCTCATGAAATTTCAACAATCTCATCTTTGCAAGATGTTGGTCAAGTATTTTTAATTTATATTCCAACATTTTCAACCGATTTTACATATTTTTTGAAATTTATTAAAAAACAAAATTGTCTATCGAATAAAGAAATTTTGAATTCGATATCTTTATCAAGTCAAAAAATAAATGATTTTAAATTGGCCAGTTTACAAAAATTAATAAACAGACGAACGGAAAAACAGACATCCTCAAGCACCACCGCAGAATTTTAGATATTATTATCATCAACAACTGTGTTGACTTTCAAGGCATAACATTCAGTCCAATTTGTGCCGTATAAAAAACAATAAAGCCTATTTTCGGCAAATTTTACTCATTTATTTAAAAAATAGAGTGCATATTTAAAAAAAAGGGAGTTTATGTTACTGAAATGAATTATACATTAGTAATTAAGACCATAGACACTGTTTTTAATTTAAAACCCCATAAAGTATATGTTTTCTGGGTCGTGGTTAGATTCTGAGTCGAACTAGCTATGTCCGTCTGTTGAAAGCAGGATAGGGCTCGAACGGCACAACGAAGGGGGACGAAATTTGTCCCAAATATTTATCTTATATAAGGTTTGTTTGATATTGAAAATGAGCAAAATCGATAAATAAACAAAAAAGTTATGAGCAAAATACTAGAAACACAGGGTGTCCGTTGTAGCTTAATTTCATATTTTTCTACTATATCTCTCTTAAATAAAAGCATGTACTATAACAAAATTTTCATGGGTCGATATAAACTTTGAAACAAAAAATGGGCGTGGTCTGCACATTTTGTCGCCCACCTCCCATATAAGGTGAAAGGTCAGAGAAATTTTGTACAAATACTTAATGGACAAATGTAAACACTGAAACAAAAATAGGCGTAGTTCGCCCACTTTACCGCCCACCTCTTATACAACATTCGCGCTTGTTTACACTTAATAATGTTATTGTTTTTTGTTGTTTTTCTTTGTATCAATGTTTTTGTTTAGAACATTTTTTACCGATTTTCGGTTATTTTTCAACCGATTTTCAAAACAAAGTTTTTTTTGGAAAGGTATTCAAATTACCTTTCTAATTGCTGAACATAGTTAGTAGCAATTAATGCCGCTAGATGGCGCAAAATTCATTTTTTATTAAAAATGCATCAAAACACCCTGTATTTGCAAATATTATGAGTTCATATGTTCAGCAAAAATACTCGCCAAAGGATTTTGTACAAAGTTGTCAAACATCATTTGGTCGAATTCTGGAAATTTGAAGATCAAAATTTTGATTTTCTTCAATAACCTAAAAATAACGGTAATTTGGTAAATAACTGAATTATGAAAAAGTCGTAGAACAAAAGTTGCTGTTGAAGAACCATTTTCAACAATAAAAAAGTTCTTTTTCGCAAAAAGTAGATTTTGGCATATTGCTCAACATAGATATGAAGTTTCGTTGTCAAAAAACTAAATCGGTTGTCAAAAAAACCTAAGTCTAAGAATGTGTTAGTACAAAATTTCATTGAAAACAAAAACAATTGTAGTACGTGTGCCTTTTTGAGTATTTTTTTTTTTTTTTCAAGTAATTTTTTTTAAGCTTCATATCTATGTCAATAATCTATGATGTCACCTTTCCCTGAATTAAGTGACATTTTCGACCCATTTAACCAAATGTATAGACGGACGGACGGGCATTTCCATTCTGTCAAAAAATATTTTAGAATTCTAAAAATGCATTTTTTTACTAACTAAAAAATAGAAAAATTAAACGTAATCATTAAAGTTTTGATATCACCTTTCCCTGAATTATGCATCATTTTCGACCCATTTAACTCTGATGTATTGACGGACGGACGAACATTACCATTCTGCCAAAAAAAAGTCTTAAAAGTCTATAACTGCTTTTTTTTACCTAATAATAAATAAAAAAATAAAACGTGATCATTGCAATTTTTATATCACCTTTCCCTGAATTAATCCCCATTTTCAATTCATTTTACCCAAATGTGTGATGGGGGAATGGACGGAAGGGGACATGGACCTTAAATTGATTCAGAATTTTTTTTTTTAAATATTTAAAAATCAGAAGATTTTTTTTTTTTTCAACAGACACATATTACCCCATACACCTACGACGGTTTAGTATAAAAATATTTATAGAGTAAACCCAAGAAAATTACAAAATTATATCTTCTCAAATTATTTATATTAGCTCAATTACACTGTTCTACAATATTACACTTTTTATTCTCACTCGAAAAACCACAAAATGCTTTCTTGAAGATTTTCTAAATTTTGAGATATTCTATAGAATTCTTTTTTTTTTTTTTTTTTGGTTTCTGCACTAAATAATATGTAGCTTCTTAAATTAATTTTCACAGTTAATTCGAACTTCGTTTTTATGACCTCTTGAAGTTAATTTTTTAGAACCCTTATTTCAATATGATTTTGAAAATAATAATAAAAAACATTTAAATAATTAAATTCAAATGTTTTTTATA
Source organism: Protophormia terraenovae (assembly GCA_951394005.1). Taxonomy (NCBI): domain Eukaryota; kingdom Metazoa; phylum Arthropoda; class Insecta; order Diptera; family Calliphoridae; genus Protophormia; species Protophormia terraenovae. Next base: position 77,003,987 of record OX596076.1, on the reverse strand, counting down.
TATTTTTATTGTTTTATAGTCCTTTTTGCGCTAATTTTTGTTATAATATTGTTCACATTATTTAACTTATAATTATGTTTAAGCTGCAGAACCGATTAAAATTAAACTTAACACATACATATTTATAACCTTGAAGGAAGTATTGCTGTGCTTCTTAGTAGGCAAATTTCAAAAATCATTAAAATTTTTCTTAGTGGGCGAAAAAGAGGTATGATATACATACACACAGAAAAAATTAAAAATTAACTTCAATTACGAAATTGCTTATATTAATTAATTTTTAATTGATTTTACTCCAATCATCAAAATGATAATATTAATAGCTAGAATAATTGATTTTATTATTACTGCTTTTTCTTAAATAGATATAATGAGCTGAAAATTGTTGGAAATTGACTTAAATTTATTTTATTTCTATATTTTTATAGACAAATTTTTAATTTTTCTTTATATTTATATTTATATATATTAATAAATAATATAATTAACCCCCTGTTTTTATAAAACGAACGAAAAATTTGTTTCGTCAAAATATATGGAAAACAACAAATAAATTTCAAATTTATTTGTTGTTTTCAATATAAATTTTCGAAACGAATTTTTCGTTCGTTTTATAAAAACAGGGGGTAAATTCCAATATAAAGTTAGTTAATAATTTTATTAAAAAATAATTTGAAATATTTTTTTCTGTGCAGATAAAATATTATAATAAACATTTATATAGCTGGTCAGGGCTCGATATGTATGGAAAATGTCACTTACAATAAAATTGCTTCGCTATAAATCTTAAATGGCACTTGATACGTCGCACAGTGGGGCCAAACGCATATTTTTTGGTAATAAATCTGTATCTCCTAAACTACTGCTCGTATCAAATTGAAATATATGGAAGAGTTGCAGAGTAGGACCTAAGCTTTCAGAAAAATCATCTCGTAGTCACCCTGTGATAACAAGCTACATGGTGTCAAAGTTGACTCTCTCGAGTATGCAAAAGTTTCAGAAAATCGTAACTTCTACAAATAAAGTCCGATTTTAAAGATTTTTATATATAAGGTACTTGGCAAAATAAAGAAAAAATAACTCGCCTAAGTTATCTCTTACAGTTAAAAATATATTTACGCTTGAATTTTGAATTTTTGATTTTTTGCCTCGACTTTCTTTCCTTTTTCGGGAATAGGTCCTGAGATATATGAGGTAAAAATATTCTGTATGTTTCTATATATTCAAAAATAATATACTGGAAGAATTTTTTGATTATCTCAATTCGTCTATGCGTGAAAAATATTCAAAGTCAGAACTCTGAAATTAGTATGAAAAATGTTAATTTTTTAGCAAAAATATAGTTCAATTCTTTAACATTTATCCCAAAGTTCCGTTAATAAAGAATTTGTTTTTCAAATATTTCAGAAGATATGACTTCATTAATGGTTAATATAGAAATTTTGAACTAGTTTAGTCTTTCACCCTACATCCAGCGTTGGTCGAAAATGATGATTTTTAGAAAAAAGTTTCATTTTTATCGATTAATAAAAAAATTTCACGCGAGTTTTTTTAATTTATTGACGATATTTACTTAAGAAATATATTGAGATCAAATTGACACCAAATTGTTTCCCGCCCGGCTAAAAACGAATGCTTGAGTGCAAGTTTAAAAAAAAAAAAAAAAGTTAATTTTTTAAACGACTTTTTTTAATTGCATAAAAAGCATATTAGCATAATATTTTCACCACTATTTATCATGTAATGTATAAAAAATATATCGTTCTTTAACTCCTGCAAAAATCATTTAAAAAGCTTTACAAATCAATTTTTGTAAATTTTTCAAAAATAAACAAAATTTAATAGATATAAGCGATTATTACCAAAACGCACCAATGCAGTTGTGTGTCACGTATACGCACATATGGAAATATTATAAAACAGTGAATTTGGTGAGAGTTGACTTAAGTCGTCACATTTGAGACCATGATATAAAATTTTTTAAAACAATCTATATATACATAATATACATCAATGAATTGGTAAATAAGTATTTTTATATTCTTGTAAGTTTTTGAAAAATAAGCTGAGTTTTGCTTTACAAAAAATTATTTTTTTTTTTTTTTTCTTGGTTATTAAAATTCCCAAAAATCGGTTTGTAAAGATTTTTTTATGATTTTTGCAGAAATAAAAGACTGATATTTATTTTATACATTACATAAAAAATAATAGTGAAAATATTATGCTTTTCATGCTTTTCTGTGTTATTAAACAAATGTCGTTTAAAAATTGACTTTTTTCATAAAATCTCTACTCCTGCATTCGTTTTTAGCCTCGCGGGAAACAGTTTAGTGTCAAATCGTTCTAAATATATTTTTCATAAAATATCGTCAATAAATTTAAAAAAGCTCGAGTGACGTTTTTTTATTAATCGATAAAAATTAATTTTTTTTCTAAAATTCATTATTTTCGACCAATGCTGGATGTAGAGTGCAAACTTAAATCAATTTTGAAATATATAAAGAAAAAATTTTTTCATTAACGCAACTTTGAGAAAAAAAAAGTTAAAGAGTTTTACTATATTTGTATACAACTTTTTCATACATTTCGATTTAATCTGACCAGTAGTTTAGGAGATACAGATTTATTACCAAAAAATTTGCGTTTGAACCCACTGTGAGTCGATCAAATTTTGACAGATGATGTAAATAATTCTAAATTATAGATTTACATCAAAAAATTAATTACAAATATGTTGTCGGTTTCGATATTTTGGTAGTCAGGGAGCGACATGATCGAAATAATGATTATTTTCAAAAATTTTATCAGTCATCTTTAAATTAAAACCAACAGCTAAAAAAAACAGAAAATTGCAAGAAATTCTGGTGATACGAACTCAAACAAACGGTTTGTAGTCTAGAACCATAAAAAAAACCTAATTCAGCTGCTAAAATAAAAACTTAAGTCTTCGTATGTGTTAGTATAATTTTCTATAAAACTTATATATATTTGTGAAGAGAGTAATTTCTATATCTAGAACACATATTTTGACCTATACATGCTCATAACATTCCAATAGAAAGTCATTTTAAGTTAGATATATAATATTATTTAATTTGGCCCGGCCGAATCTATATACCCAACATCAACTTTTCCAAATTTTACGTTATATTGGAGGGGGCGGTAAAGTGGGCGGACCACGCCCATTTTTTGTTTCCGAGTTTACATTGGTCCTTGAACTATTTGAACACAATTTCCTTGATTTTCACCTTATATGGGAGGTGGGCGGTAAAGTGGGTGGACCACGCCCATTTGTGGTTTCCGAGTTTATATCGATCCCCGAACTATACATACAAAATTTTGTTGTCGTACATGCTTTTGTTGAAGAAATATCAGCAGAAAAGTATAAAACGGACACCCTGTGTTTCTAGTTTTTAGCCCATAACTTTATATCTCCACCATTCCAGGACAAATTTCGCTTAATTCTAATACCAAGATTCTCGTGACTATATGCCACATATGAGTTGAAAAAGAAATGTATTTTTTAAACTATGGGCTTGAAAAAATTTGTTGCCCTGTGTAACTTTTAAAAAATAAATATTATTTATTTAAAAGCCCTTAAAGTTAATACTTCCGCTAAACAATAATTTAAAATTATTATTGATTTATTATTACTTACACAATCAATGAAGATATTAAATATTCCAAATATGTAATTGTAAGCTTTAGATATCAAATATTAAACACGCACAAATGCACACTGGTACCACATACAGCGATAAAAGGCAATAATAATCCTTAAATCAAATTATATTTTATAAAAATTTAACACATATACACTGACACAAGCAGAAATATATAACTTTTTTAAAGAGACCCTTTTAAACAGACACAAACAGCAAAATTGTATGTTTTTTTTTTTAATAAAAAAAAAGTAAATTTTATTTACTTTTAACTGTTGCTTGCACTTAAAGGAAATTTCTCTCAAAAACACTTGTTAGCTATATTTTTATTGTGGAAAATGTGTGATGTTTTATATTTTTGTTTACTGCTAAACAAAGAAGTATTTTTTCTTTTATTTATATTATTTAAATTTTTTTATTTGTTTAAATATTTTTATAGATTTCCTTTTCTTTAATTTTGTTATTTTAAATTTCAAACAGATTTATTTATTTTTAAAAACTTTTTCAAAAACAATTTTATTTTTCTTGAACTGCTAGTAACCGCTATAAACGACCGTTTAGCACGACAACATAAACACGAATGATAATTTTAAATTAAGAAAACCGTTAACGTACTGTTAAATTGCATTTCAACAGTAATAATAACATTACTGTAATATATACATATTACTAATTTAACATTTAAGGACACTGTTAGGATATTTTCAAAGTCATGCTAATGCCATTAAACTATATACCCAAAACAAAAACAATAATATTGACATTTGTCTATGTTATGCTAACAGCAATATAACGGTTTAATGTTAAAGAAACAACAAGTTATTTTGTATCCTTAATACATATAAAACTGTAGTTTTGTAGCTGAGTATTAAAAACAAACTCGTCGAAATTTCCACTCTTTTTCTTATGTATATTCTCCCTTGTATAATTTTGTTTTTGGAAATTTCTCCTTTAAAAAGGGGGGATTTTTATTATACATACAAATGAATTTACAACAAAGAATAACAAGTGTTTTGTTTAATGAAATTGATGCTTTTAGTGTCGTCACTTTTATTTTGCTATTTATATGTATTTGCTACATACTATATAGGTAGGTATGTATTTGTTGCATGAATCCATGAGAATCTTTTATTTTTGTTTGTAAATAAAATTTATATATTGTTTTCGCAATTCTTCATCTATTTTTAGCCACAATCACAAACAAATAGAAAATTGTTTGCTTTTTTCTCAATTTATTTACTATTGTATGATTATGTTTTTTATACCCTACACCACCATAGGTGGGGAGGGTATTATGCGTTTGTGCTGATGTTTGTAACACCCAAAAATATTGGTCTAAGACCCACCTTAATTTATACCAATCGGCTTAGAATCACTTTCTGAGTCGATTTAACGATGTCCGTCCGTCCGTCCGTCCGTCCGTCTGACCGTCTGTCCGTCTGTCCGTCCATGTAAACCTTGTAATCAAACTACAGGTCGCAATTTTGAATCAAAATTAATGAAATTTGGTACACAGGTTTCTTTTAATCCAGGAACGAAGCCTATTGAAATTGGTTATGATCGGTCCATTATTTCACCTAGCCCCCATACAAATGTCCTCCCGGAAAAGGGTCCCTTAAATATAGCAATATTTTAATGAAATTTGGAACATATAACTTTTATATAAGTCTAAATAAGTGTGCCGATTTTTAAAAAGATCGGTCCATAATTAACCATAGCTCCCATATAAACCCCTTTTCAGAAAATCAGTTTAACGGGCATAAATCCCATTAAAATGTTAGTATCAAGTTAATATTCGACACAAATAAGTTTTATATGAACATAAATGACAGTGCCAAATTTTACAAAGATCGGTCCATAATTTACCATAGCTCCCATATAAGGCCCTCTTTCGGGAATCACCCAAAAGTAAATAAATTCATATAAATGTCAGCATCAACGTAATATTCTGTATTCGTATGTTTTATTTTACACTTATGAGTATCGGTCCATATCTGACTCCAAGTCAAGACCCCTCCCGAATTATAATGTACACAATGGTGTAGGGTATCATATGGTCGGGCTTGACCGACTATATCTTTTTCTCTCGTTTTTTTTTTTTTTTTTTTTTTGTGTAAAAAAATAGATATTAAATTATATTTAAATTATCTTTATTTAAATGGGAACGACAAAATTTAATTTTGTACTTTGTAGATGTCTTCTATTTAAAACTCATATAAACTTTGTCATTATACCCGCTTGACTTGAGACAAGAAACTAGTAAATGTTCGCAAAAACGAGCAATTTTGGAAACAAATATATTCGAGAAATTATCGAAAATAAAATAAAAAGTGAATGTTCGTAGCATCGCAACTTACTCGATATTTTGTTACATAAAAAACGTATTTTGTTTGTGCGTGTCATTCTTCATAGTTCATATTGATCGGTTGTTTAACTTTTACAACTTTTTTTGGAAAATAATTATAAAAATGGTAAGTAACATTACAACATGTCTAAAAAAACATTCGCAACATAAAATATTTATCTAAATGATACATTTTTTTCTGGCAGATTAATTCAGTAATTCAGTGGATTCGTACAACAGAAAAACTGATATTATTGAGACTTTCTCTGGAACCATCGACATACAAGTTTCACCACTCTTTTTTTTTATTTATATTATTTTATCTTAAGTCTATTTTATTTTTTTAATATTTGTTGTATTGTGTTAAGTTTAAAATAAACAAAACTGCTTTAAAAATTAAATCATCTTTTAATTTTAAAACGATATCACTTAAAATTCGATTTAGATATCACAAACGAACCTTCGATATCGATCGATTTGCTGCCACAAACTGAACGACAGGTGAACTCTACGAGTTCATTTTCGAAACGCCTTCGATACTCGTTCTCGAAGGTTTTGTTAGAGAAATTTTCGAGAATTATTCGAAGGCGATATCTTTATCGAAGTTTGTGGTCAAGCGAGTATACAAACAATAGTCTACAAGTATTTATCTAAAAAATTAGTGAAGCATTAATTCGTAACTCCATACACTTGAAGTTTAACCCTTACATAAGTGCCAAGGTAGTCGGGAAACATTTCCATTTTTAAATTAATTCTCAAATAGGAGGCAGATATTTAATACACCATCTTGAAACTTTTTAAATTTTTTTAAATTTAAGTTGTTAATCAATTATGCACAGTGGTTTTTTGGAAATAATTCAGCACCTTTGACCCGTTCGAGATATCTGAATCACATGGTCAGAACTGAAGTGTTTGGAGGAGTACAGGTTCCTAGTGGGTCAGAGGGGTAGTGGGTGGTCCTCCAAAGTTGGCCATCTCGGATATGTAATTTTTTATTTTTTTTTATTTTTTTTTTTTTTGAAATAATCGCAGAAATTTCATTTATGATATGATAGAAAAGAAAATATATTTCTACAAAAAATACGTTACATGTGTAGGTTGTCTCTTTAAGTTTAAGAGATATTCAGGTCGAAATAAATTTTGTCACCATTTTTAGCTTCGTATTGCTCCTAAATTTTTTTTTCTTTTTTTAATATTATCCAGATTCCTTACAAAATTCTAAATAATATTGCTGCAAGAATCATATAAATATATGAAACACCCAAAATGTATTTTCTGACGGACGCCCCTAATAACGGCAGGGTGCTAATTTCAATGAAAGAAGTAAATTTTTAAAACATGTTTTATACGGATTTGAGCGTTTTTTATTTATTTATTATTTTTTCTTTTAATTCTCTGATTTTAAGACAAGTTTTTACATATTATATTGGAATTTCAATAAAATATCACTATTCGTTTAAATTTTATTAAAATTTAAATATTATCTTTATTAAAAACATAAAAATTTAAATTTTAAGTCCTTCAAGAAATTCTGCTATAAATTAAATTTCACTTACTTGTTTTTTATAAATTATCAATCTTTATATTCTAACATTTCCTTAGATACCAAATACTTGTACAAAAAGTTTTTACTTTTGCTTAAAACAATTAAGCTATTTTTTATACATTTGTACGCAAATGTATGATAACAAACTGTAACATTTATACAATGTTACACAGAGAAAACATTTTCTTTGTGGTAACCGAATTTTTTGCCAATCGAATTTGGTCGGTTGTATGTACTACATATAAGCTAAATTCATTCCAACAACCGAATTATTCGTTTGTCAATACCATATTATTGACTCACCGAGGTAAAAAATTTGCTTGTGATAGCCGAATTTGTTATCACATAAATCGTTTATAGCTACCGAATTTTTCGATCCCTTTACATACAAATTTCAACACAATTATTTACAAAAAATATATTTATTTTCCACAAATATACATATGTATTAAAAACTAAATATACAAAGCGTTATGATTATATAAAACAATTGATAATATTATCCCGAAAATATTTGATTGGATTGATACTTCCTGTTATTCTTTTCCTACCCATAAGCTGGAAAATCATAAAATACAATATCATATAAATCAATGACATTCTTATACACAATGTTTTTAAGGGGCCACCATTCCAAATATTCATATGGCATTGCCATGGGTAAATTTTTATTAGAGCTTAAGATCTAAAAAACAAAGATTCATCACTAACATACAATACATCTTAAATCACATGTTTACTTACCTTTATTATATAATATGTTCTTAATGATAGTCTGTTGTTATTTTGCTTTAATTCTTTTTTAATATTAATATTTTTCAATTTATTTAAAAATGTAAGAAATAATCTACCGATTAATCGTTCACGGCTAAAAATAGTTGTCGGTAGAGAACACCGAATTTAGTTTTTCTAACCAAAACCGAATTTTAAAAATTTGTGAGATAGGCTATTGATTACAGTAAATGAAAAATTAATTGTATATACTATTGTTATAATCTGAAACAACTGTTGATAACAACCACCAATATTGAGAACAAAAGTATTAATTTTCTGTGGTTTCCTGTACCGAATGCATTTTAATTATTTTCCTTTGATGCAAAATGGTGGGCTTTACATTATTTAAAAACAAAAAAATTAAAATTTTCATAAATTATTTGTTTTTTAAAAGCATAGTTTTTTTTTTTACTTAATAACATGATAAAATAATAGAAGGTAGAATCATTAGAGAGAGTGCTCTCAATTTAATTTACCCTGAATTGTCAAACAATAAGAAATGAAAACAAAATGTAAAAAAATTAAAACAAAATATCAAAAAACTTAAACAAAAATAAAATAAAATATCAAAAACCTAAAAAAAAAATTGTTTTAAAGATTTGGTTCAATGAATAAATTATCTTCATGGACCGATTCTACGTTAACTACCAACAACTTTGAAGCCAAGTATATTCCTTGTCATTGGTAATTACTGGACCAGCCGGAACACCTACTTGCAGCTCCAGTAAACGTTCTTTTGCGATAACTCCATGGCAGGATATAGATGACATCATTGGAAGTTGTTGGTGGTGAGGTAGTAACCAGTTGTATGTTATTGTTTTTGTATGTATATTATACTTTAAACTACTTTTTTCCAGATAAATTTACAAAAAAGTTTCAATGCAAAAAAACGAAATTAAAATGTAAACAAAAAGTTTCTTAACCACTAATTAATGTTGTATAAATCATTAGATGGATTTTGAGTGAAAATAAAAAGTTTGTGCTGTAGTTTATAACACTAAAAATATTAGTCTACTTCCCACCTTAAAATATACCTATCGTCTTAGAGTCATCTCGTGTGTCGATTTAACGATGTTCGTCCGTCTGTCTGTTTGCCCATATAAAAAGCCTGTAATCAAACTACAAGTCGGAATTTTAAAAATATCTTTATCAAATTTGTAATGAAGAATTATTTCGGCACAATGACCAAGTCTAGGTTTATTATTTCACTTAGCCCCCATACTAATGTTCGGCCGGAACGATCATCACGCAAAGAAAAAACATGATTCCGAAATGCTCGCGGAAATCAGGTGATGTTCCTAAATAGTTTATATGGCTAACACAATCAAATTATTGTGTTTTTGACTAAACTGAATCAATTATTTTTTGTTCTGATCATTTTAACATATGGTACTTTGTAATAATATAAAGTCGGTGTACTAAAAGAATAATATGTTTCATGGTAATATATTATTTCAATGAAATATTTGTATGTAATATTTTAATGCGAGGGGTGACAATAATATGCTCGTCTTTATTGTTATCTTTCTTTCGAAATAATTTACTCAGTCAGTAATGAAATCTTAAATGTGACGGACGTAAAGTGAAGAAAAACGTTTAAAAAGGTTCACAAATTTTTTACTAAAAAACTTTATTATAGGTGTGTGAATGTGAAGATGAATTTTCTTGAACGACATCGTCCAGTGAAGGCTGTGGTATTTTTTTTTTTAATTAATTTCTATTCGCAAAATTTAAATTAAAAAAATAATAAATAAAAATACATTTTAACCGTATGCATAGTATTATGATTGGGGGTATTATAATATTTAATATAGGGATCATGTTATATTTATGCAGTATGGTTGTGAGGACTATCACATATAAATGTTATGATTGTGAGGTTCATATTATATTAATATTGGATAGGACAATATTATGTTCACAAAAGGGTATAATAACTGATTTGATTGAGGGAACCATAAACCTAAACATTAATGATAGTTACCGATTATGATTTGACCAACCATGTTTTTTCTTTGCGTGATAAATTCATTACCTAAATGTAAAAATATTTCAAAAAAATTTGGAATGTTATATCAGTGTGTATAATTTGTATAGTACATATTACTTATAGGTGGAATATTAAATAAACTCTAGGGTATCCATTTGTATGGAAATACTTTGTCAAGAGCGGTAATGATGCTAAATGAAAACAAGCGCGAATATATTCGGCCCGGCCGAATCTATATACCCACCATCAAAGTAGGCAGTAAAGTGGATGGACCACGCCCATTTTTAGTTTCCGACTTTACATTGGTCCTTGAACTATGTGAACACAATTTCGTTAATTTTCACCATATATGGGAGGTGGGCGGTTAAGTAGGCGGACCACGCCCATTTTTGGTTTCCGAGTTTATGTCGATCCACCAAGTATACGTAAAAAATTTCGTTGGTGTACGTGCTTTTATTGAAGAAATGTCAGCAGAAAAGTATTTCACGGACACCCTGTGTTTCTAGTTTTTAGCCCATAACTTTTTTGTTTATTAACCGATTTTGCCCATTTTCAATAACAAACAAACAAAAAATATATTTGTGCCAAATTTCGTCTCCCTACGTTCCCGTTCGAGCTCTATCCTGCTTTCAACAGACGGACAGACGGACGGACATAGCTAGATCGACTCAGAATTCAACCAGGACCCAGAAAATATATACTTTGTGGGGTCTTAAATGATTCCTTCGATATGTTACACACGGAATGACAAAATCAATATACCCCCCATCTTTTTGATGGTGTGTATAAAAATGACCAAAAATATATTAACGTGTAGGCATCACAGTTTCCCTACTGATTTATCATCTCCGTGCGTCCCACAATATTGAAATAGAAAGTCACGAAGAAGAACTATCAACAACATCAACAGCGTTAATCGGTCCGATGTTGCGATATATTAAAAACCAAACTCTACATTCCCTTGAATAAATTATATTGCAGAAGTGTCAGTATGAGCTTTTAAGAAATCAAAGGTTATAAAGGAATTTTTAAATTCTAGAAATTTAAGAATGCCATCAAGTGAAACCACAATAAGGAATAATATTGGCAAATTTTATTGTAAAAAGAAAAGTTCGACAAAATATAGAAAATAAAGGTCGCCTCTCAATAACAATAGATGAGTGGTCAGATATCTCCTTTTATAAATACATTAACGTTATAACAAGAAGTTATAATTCTAAAAAATTCTTTAAACATTTTAATTTCGGACTTGAACAATTAAAAACGATAGAAAAAGATATAGTCGGTCAAGCCCGACCATATGATACCCTACACCATCGTGTACATTATAATTCGGGAAGGAGTCTTTTATTAGACATGGAGTCAAATGTGGACCAATACTCATAAGTGTAAAATAAAACATACGAATACGTTGAGGCTGACATTTATAATAATTTATTCACTTTTTGGTGATTCCCAAAAGAGGGCCTTATATGGGAGCTGTGGTAAATTATGGACCGATCTTTGTAAAATTTAGCACTATCATTTATGTTCATATAAAACTTATTTGTGTCGAATATTAACTTGATACTGACATTTTAATGTGATTTATGCCAGTTAAAGTGATTTTCGGAAAGGGGTTTATATGGGAGCTATAGGTAATTATAGACCGATCTTTTTAAAAATCGGCACACTTATTTAGACTTATATGAAATTTATATGTGCCAAATTTCATTAAAATACTGCTATATTTAAGGGATTTATGATCGTTAAACCCTTTTCCTGGAGGACATTTGTATGGGAGCTAGGTGAAATAATGAACCGATCATAACCAAACTACCAAACCATAACTAGAAGAAGCCTGTGTACCAAATTTCATTAATTTTGGTTCATAATTACGACCTGTAGTTTGATTACAAGGTTTACATGGACGGACAGACGGTCAGACGGACGGACATCGTTAAATCGACTCAGAAAGTGATCCTAAGCCGATTGGTATAAATTAGACCAATATTTTTGGGTGTTACAAACATCAGCAGAAACGCATAATACCCTCCCCACCTATGGTGGTGTAGGGTATAATAAAAAGAACCGCTTCTAACATTTGTTATTTAGTCGAAAAAAGACTCAATGATTTTGAAATCAACATAGAAACTAATACACAAGGCAACAAAATTGAAAAAATTTTAAAGACTTGAAAAACGATTTACTATTTTGATGTATTATGGTTCCAGTAGTCCAATTATGGTCCAAATTTTAAATTCTATGGAGAGGTTTTTTTTAATTTTTATGTAAAATCATACATTTTTTTAGACGTTTTTCCACATCATTAATGGTAACTCAAAAAGTGCTAATCCGATATTATTGAAATAAACTTAGAAAAATTTATATTTACATAACCTTTAATCGCCTTATATATTGCGTTTCAATCGGCTCAGTAGTTTCGTAGTTATAATAAACAAATTAAACAAAAAATATATTTTTTACGTGAAAATATCAAGTTTTTTTGTTTTATAAAAATCATTAAAAATCGAAAACGGCAAAAGCTGTTCAGATTTATTACTTTATCGCAAAGCCACATGTAATAGCAACAATATGAGATATCCATCATAAAAATCTATTGATTCTTTTCGAATTTATTTGCAATTAAGTGAATTCGTTCATTTTCACAAAATTTTAGTTTTTTTGAGAAATTTTTCCACTTATGTTGTCATAACTCAAAAACAACTTGTCCGATTTTGTTAAACTAAATTTACAAAAATTTTGGCTAACAATATCTTTAAATGATGTATACAATTGTTTTTGATGCGATCAATAGTTTCAAAGTTATGAAAAAAAATTGTTAGGCAAAAAATATAAATTTAGTAAAAAAAAAATTAAAAAACAAGCGAGACGACGGGGCGCCAGTAATACATTAATATGGTGAAGAAATATTGGCGGAGTCACAGTTATGTATCAATTATGGAATATTAACACAATATTAACACAAGTCGATCTCTATTCTACAATAGAACTGTTAATTTTTTTTTTACTTTTTGTTTTTGTGCATATCTATTTCAATGAATTGTTAAGTGTTAGAGCCCAAACACAACCTAGCGGATTATTTTTTTTATATGAAGATTTGACAACTAAAACAACACAGCGGAATCCGCTGGAAATTAAAATCTATTTTAATTTCACAACGGATTCTCAAAAGCTCTCATTTTCTCACTCTCCCTCTTTGTCAGTGTTGCAAAATGAATCACATAAGTTTACATTAAATTTTGAATTATTTTTGAATTATTCAAACAATTCGAATAATTTTAAATGCGTGATAAAATAATTCGAATGAACCAAAATGGCTTATTCGAATTATTCGTTTAATTCGAACAATGAAAAAATCGAACAATTTGGATACCCTAATAAACTCTCAATAATAAACATTTTTTTGTTTCAAGTGATCTAAAATGTTTCTTCAAGCCAATAAATAATGCTTATAACTAGATAATTAAAATTGTATTTATTAATGATCACTATTGGAAACTTAAAATCAAAAACAACATATTTTTAGCAAATTAAATTTGACAACTGCACTACGTATTTTACTATAAAGTCATCTGATTTCTTAAGAATTTTTTGGGTTATCCTGATTATTAAGCTGTTACACCAATTTTAAGCTAAAAAGGTAAAACAAAGCAAGTTTTAGTTAAATAATAGCAGAATAAATGCCATCTGCAGAAATATTTAAATGAAGTGAATTTTTATAATATGTATGAACAATAGAAACACAAACAAACATACACAATTATATAATATATTTATATGTGCGCTTCATTTTCAAAATAGTCATAACCCAGACACACAAATATACGACTTTTTTTTACTTTATAGGCTAACAACAAACATATTTATTATAGTCCTTCTTAACATTCAGTATGTTGATATGCGTTATTGTTGTTGTCAAAAAGAAAATTCACAAAGACACAAAGAAAAGTCTGTTGTTATTATTTTTGTATATAAATAAGAAGAACAATAACAAAAGAAACAAAAAGAATAACAGCTTTAGTAATTTTTAAACATTGCGATTTACTCCCACTAATACTTATAAATATATTTTTTAACATAGACACACATACATACTTTTATACAAACGTGAGTATGTATGTATATAAATATGTCTCTTCATGGTTTATTTACAACAAAACTTTAGTTAACCTTTTGTGGTTTTACATCCAACTCATTGCTCTATAAATTGTGGTAAGTGTAAGTAAAACAAGTAGGGTGCTCAATTTAAATGTCCATAAGAAAACTTAACATTTACATATGTAAGAGAATATGTTGCATATTAAAAAAAAAAGAGAGGAAAGTAAATGTAAATTTAGTATGAATTATAAATGTTTGAAAATACAATAAAAAATGTATTGTATTTTATAAATATGAAAAAATAAAAGTAAATTCAATTGAGAGCCAAAAAATAAAAGTTTGAATTGTCTTTTGCGATTTTAAAAGTAAAAAAGTTAAACAAAATAAAAGCCTATATAACAATATAATATGGGTTTTCATTCAAACTAATAAATTTACATATTCCGTAAATTTATACGTTTTACTCACGTTTACATGAACGCCTCTTGGAAGTTGCTGAATATTCCTTTGTTTTTCTTGAAGATATTTGGCAAACTAGGAATGTTTCCAAATTTTTTATTTTATGTTTTGTTTTCTTTGGATTTTAACATAAAAAAATTAAAAAAATAATTTTATTTTTTTCTTTCAAATTTGAATATACGAAAATAAAAGTTTACGAAATCATTTATCATTGAAATTGAAGCGTAAACGTGTATAAATTGTGTAAATAATTTTTCAAACAAAATTTGACAAATTCTTTACGAGCTTGTATATTTATAATGTTTATTAGCTTTACAAGGCAATTATGTGATTGCTGAAAACCCCTAATAATTTTAAATGCATTATTGTTGTAAATATTTAATATTTTCAAATCAGATAAAGGCTGTAGAACTTATTTGATTTTATCTAGAATAAATTACTAAAAATAAATAAAAATAAATTTCTTCTTTTTTTCTCTCTTAAAAAGGTAAAAACATAAAAAAATAATTTGCTTCAAAATATGTAGGTATATGAAGAATTGTTTAATAAAATTTAGAAAATGTTCAATAAATTCTTGAGCTTTTAAGGGATTTTATATAGGGATATCTGGTTTTATTCTAGACAAAGTAGTATATTTAAAAGACATACATTGATTTAAAATTCGGTGAAATCTTTAGTGCAGAAACTACCCTAAAAGCATTGTTCTTTTTTTTCTATAATAGTACTGAATTTTCCATCCTTTACTATCAAATAAATAATGTAGCATATTTTTTGGATATTTATTTATAATTAATTACTCTAGCGTACAGTGATGCCAGATAGAATTTAAGAAAAATCCCTCTGTTTAGTTGAAAAATTCCCTTTTTTCCCTTTTTTTAGAAAAAATTGTCCCTCAATTTTTCCCTCCTCCTTGAAATTGCTATTTTTAACAAAAACTACAAAATTTCAGTAAAAAATGCATTGAAATTTACATAAATGTAGTTTTTGTTTGAAATTCAATAAAAAATATACAAAAATATTTTAAGCAAAGGACGAGAACACTGAAAATATTCATTCGGCAAATTAAGATTTCTATTTTTAAATGAGTGGGTATGCATTTTTTGCTTATTCATTTAAAACTTTTATCGTTTTTTGAAATAAATTTATACGTATTAAAAATTTCCTCTACTTTGACTAAAATTAAAATTCCCTCCCTTTTTCCCTTCGGCTAAAATTTGCGTTAAAAATTCCCTCAAAAAGGGAAAATTCCCTCCATCTGACATCACTGCTAGCGTATGAGTAACACAAAAATTTATTTGAAAGTAAAGTAACTTTGATTTATTAACAGAAATCCAGCCATTCTCAAAATAATTTCAAAAATTTCTAAAAATGGAATTTTTACTTTTTTACTATCATCCGGAGAGTAAAAATTTCTCTAACCAAAAAATTAAAAACATATTAGAACGTATAAAAAAATATTAAAATTGTATGATTCCAGCTTTCCAATTTGAGGAATCAAAACGAAAATCGAAAATTTTTGGAAAAAAGGTCTAGTTCGGGAGACCCTGGTCTACGGAGGAACAAATTTTTAAAATTTTTTCCTACACTTCTTCTTTTAATTATTTTTCAGAAAAAAATAAATATATACATACATTAAAGAGCTTTACGAATAAAAGTTGCAAAAAGTTTAGGTGAGCTGAACTATTTTTAGAACACCTCTAAAAATACGGATTTCTTTCAATAGCCTTCATATAACGAAAATTAACTTAAAAAAATATAATAGAGACATATTCGCACTTAGAAGATGCATTTAAATAATTCTTAGATATCTTTTCATTAGCGAAATATAAACAGACAATTAACCCTTTAAAAGCCAAAGGATACAATTTATACATTAAGTTCCTGAAATGTAAAACCAGCAATTTTTGCAAAAAAGGTGTATACTTAAGCATCAATAAATGTATGAAAAATATAATAAATTCTTTTAATTTTGCCATAATAATTGAATAAAAGCATATATTTGTAGGTATTTTACACGAATTTGAGACTTTTGAGAAATTTATGCTTCTTGTGACATTTATTTTCTTAACTGGTGAATGGTACGAAAATTTTCAATCAACCACTTTAATTTCGAACACCATAATCGAATTTGTCATTATTAACTGCCGTCAATCTCTATCTATACATCTCAGCATAATCTGGGTAACAGAGTATTTATGTGATCAAAATAACGTATGAGTGCTCAAGAAATTGATCACCTACAAATATAGCAAAAGCATAGTCAAATAGGAACAAGAGGAAAGGATTACTACAAATTATTTAATTGAAGATAAGGAACATTATTATTGTGATTTTGTTTTGTATTTTGCCGACTTAGATTTTATACAACTCGTGCTCAATATTCGTCCACTGTATTTAAAATTATTTCTTGAATAGTATTTTTACTGATTTTTTATCAAAATCTTTTTAAAAACTTGTCCCAATATTTATATTTTAGAATATTTTAAATTTTTCATTTTTCAAATTTTAGGATTTATTTGTACATAAAAATTTTTCTATGCTGAGTTGACTTTTCGATTAATCGAAACTTTAAAGTCGATTTCAGTATAAAGTTGACAGGTAAGAATCGATCACAAAAAATTCGATTTTCGACCATATTCGAAATCGATTCTCCCTTCACTATTCATAACTAACCATATATATACATATATAGTATGTATGTATGTATGTATGTATGTATCAATAGTACTGATTAAGACAATTTCAATGATGCTCTAAAACCTAAATTGTGATAAAAGCTGTCCGAAATATTCAAACTTAAATAAAAAATATTTAAAAAATGTATACAAAATTTTATGAAAATCTTTATTTTGGAAAAATAACTATTGATTTTAAAAATGTTCAAGCTCACATAAACGAAATAATTGAACCGAAATATTTTGGTGAATAGTTTAAAACGTATTAATCTTCAAACCAATGCGCTCTAATATAATTTAAAAAAAATTGGTAACTACTTTTTGGCCAAAAAAAGGGAACAAATCGGGAAAAAATTTTTCAAAGTTAAAATTCAAATAAATATAACTTGATTCTCTAAAGATTTCTTAAAAATTCTCTACACGATTTTGTTATTTGTTGGTAATAAAAGCAAATTATTACCGGAAATGTCGTTAAAGTTATATAGTTTTGAGATTTTTGATGTTTTTTAGAAAACGAAAAAACTAAAATCGATATATACGCAAAATATGTGT
This sequence comes from Protophormia terraenovae, assembly GCA_951394005.1. NCBI lineage: Eukaryota > Metazoa > Arthropoda > Insecta > Diptera > Calliphoridae > Protophormia > Protophormia terraenovae. The sequence goes on along the minus strand of OX596076.1, from coordinate 76,985,884 downwards.
ACAAAACTTCATACTTGGTAACATGATATAAAGAATCCAAGGTAGTTTCAATTAAAATTTTTTTCAAAACATTAACATTTGACAAGAAACGGGTTTTGAAGTTTTAGTAAAAAATCATGCTACTATATTCAACTAAAAATTGTTAGTATTTTTTTAATATTTTATAAAATAAAAATTGTATATAAATATTTATCATTTTGGGCATGATATATCATGATTTTGGGTTCGCAATTTTCAGTTTAATGTTGAAATTAAAGCCTCACTCGTGTGTTAGTTATATTTAAAACGATAAATTAGAAACGAAAGCAAATGCTTACAAAAATTCTACAACTATTGCCGATGATCCTTTTATGGCAGCAGACAAAGGTTATAAAGAGGCGCATGAAACTCTTGTCGTCCATTTTCATGGACCCAGCAACTTGATGCCTGAGGAGGAGGATAGCGTTTAGATTGAAAACCGGTAGAAAAACGAGCCAAAGCACCATCAAAACTAATCCAGCAGAAAAAAAAAATGAGATTAGAAAAAATAAATTAAGAGGAAGACAATCTTAAAAGATGTGAACAGGATGTTAGGAATTAAAGAGATAGAAAACACGACATGAAGAAGAACTATTGAAAGTTGTGGAATAATCCAGTATTATTCTGTACAATTCTATAAAACCAACTGAAAAATTTAGCAAAAAGATATAAAATTACCCATTGTTATTTAATGCTAAAAATATCTTCCTCATTGAACTAAAATGGTTTTTTTTTATCATGACATTTTTTTTATCCTGTAAAATCCTTAAATCCTTCTTTCATGAGGCTGTCGATAAATATTTTAAAATCATTTTTTGAATTTGTCAGTTTTGAAAATATGAACTTATTTATTTAGGTACTATTTTTGGAAAATTGGATTTTTTGTATTGTATTTCTAATTGTAACAAACAAAATTATTGGTCCAATACCAACCTTAAGTACACTTTTGGATTTGGAATTATTTTCTGATTCAGTTTGACAATGTCCATCTATCTGTTCGACTTTGTCAAACTACAGGTCGAAATTATGAAGATAAATCAACGAAACTGATTAAAATCGGTTTATTTCGTGGCATTCTTAGGAGTAAACCAGTTGAGAAAATCGAAAAACTTATTACGGGAAATGCTGCAATTAAATTGAATAAATTTGGAATTATCTAATCAAATTTTTATTTTTACATTAACAAAGAAAAAATAAATCATTAATACTAATTACTAAAAGTTAAAAAAAATAAAATACTTGTTTATAACAAACTTATAAATTAAGTTTTAAAGCACGTATCAACATCATATCCGCCTTGGATAATGTAACACATTTTCTATGCATAGTTAGGAGGTAAGAGTCTTCAAGTACTTGGGTGATAAACATTTCAGTAGCTTCCTGGAGAGCTTCTAGTGCCGTTGCGGTATAGCGTACTATTTCGGGATTCATTTGTAAACTAATTTCACGCACTACCCGAGCGAAGGGAGCTTTGGGAATTTGTAAATCTAAAAATAAAATAGTGGTCTCAGTAGCATTAAGCTAAACTTGTTAAAGTTCTACTTGAATATCACATAGTATATGCGGCTTTAATTACTTACTGGTGTCCTTTTGCAGTTTCATAATTTCCTTCAATTGCCTGACTTCTCTTTGGCGGGAAGTCATTTTTCGTCGAGCTGCACCTCTTAGAGTACTACTGCCAGTTGTATTACCAGGCCTTGATCCTGCATTTTTGGTCGGGGACGATCTCCTTCCTTTAGTTGGATTGTATGGATTTGTTATCGAACTGCGTGTTCTGTGATCAAAACGAGGTCTTGTGTTGTCATCACCATCTGTATCAGACTCTCCTAAAGTACCACGATGCATTCCCTAAGATTTTAGAAGGATATTTCGAAGCTAATTGTTAAAAACAAATTATATACGCTAAATTCAAATTCAAAAACAAGCGTCTGTATTTTTTTTTTTTTTTTTAATGTCAAAATAAAAATGTTGCCACATTATTCACGTATAGGAATTTATACTCTCAGTGTTGTATTTTTTCGCATTAACAACAGAGTTGTATTTGTGAATTCATTTGACGAACAAACCAGTTAAATAGATACAGCCGTATTCAAAAAAATTTGTTAATTTATGTTTTATATACATACTAGCTAATACACAATTTGGCTCTTAATGTATTTATTAAGAAAATCGTATTCAAAAAACTATTTACTATCTAAATTAACTAATAAATAGTTTTTTGTTTAAGTAGGCAACCCTTCTCAGTTTCTCTCCCATTCTTATTGTTAGTGTCGTTAGCAGTAAGAATAATTTATTCGTTAACTGTTTTATTCTATTATTATTTTTTATGATCTAGTATGTTTTTGATGAGAAATAAGTTTTTTTATTTTGGAAAAAACCTTTCTTTTGCTTGTATAAATATACTAATGTATAAAAGGAATAATTTTATTTAATTTTTGTTTGATGTTATTATATGTATCCGAATAACAAATATTCTGTGATAAAATCAGCATCACTATTTCATATTATGTTTTGTTTACATAATTTTTGTTGAAATTTTGATAAAATTTTACTATTTTTATGTTTTTTTTTCGGTTAAAATGCATAAATTTTAACCCGGAGTTGATATGATAGATTAATTACACCTTAATCTAAGACGTGTATATATTAATGTGCTATTTAGATTTACGTGGAAACAACAAATAATGAAAATGTTAAACATATGCGATTGTGGCGAACATTGAGTTGACATGCCGGCAGCCGGAATTATGATATTTTAATCCAAAAGCACACAAAATATACTTTTTCTTGTTTATGTTTATGATTTTAATTCAAATAGTTTAAAATATGTATATAGTTTAAAAATAATTACAGAAAATATTATTCTGTCCCGGAATTCATTTAATACGTTTTTAAATAGATATTCCTAAACATTTTTTATTTTATTACAGATTTTAACATTCGGACATTTTAAAATACGTCGTTTTTGTCAAAATGAATCAAAAAAATTATCATTATTTTTATTTTTTTGAAAAATGTAACGGAAATAATCTTAAAATATGGTCTTAAAGTAGGGTCGAACCATTATTAAAATTTTTAAAGTTTACAAGGCTTTACCAAAGGTATAGTAAGCAAATCAACGTTTTTGAATACAACTTTAAGGAATTTTGCTTATAAATGGTTAAGTTTTTTTGAATACGGCTGTTAATCTTCAAATCACAATATTTGTTTGAAAAATACAAAATTTTATCAAAAATGACAACCAGGAAGTTGAATTAAAAATATTTAATTCCACTTTAGTCAAGTTTTCATAGATAATTATTTCTTTAGGTAAATAAAATATCATCATGGAACTGGAATCAGCTTTTGCATAGCAATGATATTATTTGGGATCTCTAAATTTATATTATATTCACATATATTCGTTTTCAACTTGGTTTTTTGGAAAACACAATGAGTTTAAACATCACTGTTCACATATCATTTTATTATGTTTTTCCTTTTGGCCTGTTTTTCGTTTGCCAAAATGTTTTCACAAATTTTTGGTTTAAATAAACATTTCACACACAAACACTTTCCAATTGAAAAAATAAAATTTTTAAATAAATCAAATTTATGAACAAATATAAATTTCATTCATAATTTTTAATTTTTTGTTTTTAAACTGACAATTTTTACAAATTCTTTTTTCAACAATTTTCTTTGTACTAAAAATAATAAAAATTTCTTCCATGTATGGAAATTTAGTATGTTTTTAATTAAACAACTCGAATCGAGATGTTTTCTCGCTTTGAAATATATGAGAAAACAAATCCATTTGTTTTTTAAGAAAACGACTCGTTTTTTAAAAAACATGTATATTTGAACATAGCATTACTTTCGAACAATCGAATTTATTTTGAAAAAAGTCGAAATGACGAATAAAGCCAAAAAAAAAAAAAAAAAACGGAAACAGTTGAAAATAGTCAAGAGGCAAAAATCTCTAAAATATCGTAAAATTCGGACAAATAAGTATAATGTCATAGAATACAACTAGAAATCCAACTTGCTCACAAAAAGCTAACTCAATTGTCAAAAAAAACCTAACTCTTGAATGTATTAGTAAAATTTTCCACAGAACAAGTTTATACGTGTGAAGAGAATAATTTTTTGTTTCTGAGCGAATGAAAAGAGTTGGAGTTCTAGTTGTTTTCTATGTATAATGTTGAAATAAGTCGACTTTTTGTTCCAACATAAAACCTTAATACAAATTTATCGGCCATGCTGGTTTGGCATGGGTCTGTTTTGACATAAATAAATGATGTCGAAGAGAAATAAAATTACATATTCATAGAAAAAACAAAAAATTATATTTGTTTATTTTTTTAATCCTTATATCAAATCTTACATATTATAATAAACTGAAATAAAAAGAAAAAACTCAAGATAAACATAACCTATAAACTAAACCTCTTCTTTTAAAACGGTCTTTTTCTTTTCGGCCACAAAAGGTACGGTGCCCGGTTTAGAGTGTTTGCGTACATTCGCTTCTTTGCGCAATTCCTTATCCTTGATAGCACGCATTTTCTTTTGTTTGTTCATTACACCTCTAGGAACTTGACGATGTCTAGCAATACGTTTAATTTGTGGATGGGCAGCGTATTTCTCTTTAAGAGCTTCCTGGTAATTAAAGGCCGCACGTTCACGGGGACGTATAACACCAAGTTTTTCAGCAGCCTTAGCTTTCCACATACGTATGTTCATTTCATCGGAGCCGGTGAAAACATAACGGTTATCCAAAGACCAGGCCACGCAAACAATATGTTGCATACGTTTGGTGTGATATATTTCACGTGAATGGCTTTGATGGACATTATAAATGCGTAAAGTTTTGTCATAGCTGCCCGATACAAATTCTTTGCCGGTGGGAGAATAGTCAACATCTGTGACTGCCGATACATGATCGAAATGTATCTTCAAAGGATTGCTCAATTGACGTGTATCAAACGTGTAAAGACTGCAAGAAACATTTTAATACAACATATTTTAAACGAATTTGTTATTATAATTATGAATATGAAACTTACTTGCAATCTTCATTGGCCACTGTGAAATTAAACGCTTCCATGGGATTCCAGCACAATTTATTACTTTTCATGGTGAGTACCATTTTTCTTAAAGGATTTGCTTCTCTTTGATCGTATAAAATAATACTGCGATCGCTACCACAACAGGATAACAAAGATGTTTCCACCGGATTAAAGGCTACATCATGTAATGTATCTACACCCCATTTTAAATTTTTCAATGGATCATTACGAGTTTCATCCCAAATTGAACAATATTCACCACATGTAGCAAATTTAGGTTCTTTACGATGATGGGAAATGCCAGTAATCATGGATCTACTTAATATGGTATTTATAGGTTCCTCTTCTTCACCTACATCTGGTGCCTGCGAGTTCCAAACCTTTATCGTCTTATCATCGCCCACAGTAAAGAATCTTTCCCCACTGACAGAATAACAAATACCACGTACAAATCCTTCATGAGCCACAAAATTACGTACACTTTCACGATTCGCTAAGTCCCATATGCGTACTTCACCATCGTAGGCACCACTCACCAAAGTTGATAGACTTTTGGGATGTTTGCCAAAACAGGCGACACCATCACGATGACCACTTAAATTACCCACAAAAGGTTTGGCAAAAATTCTTTCCAATTTGGTTGCATTTAAAGCTCGAACATATTCACGGGCCGATTCCATGGGATGCAATGCGGGATCATAATTACGGGGCACTGTAAATATAAACTACGTAGTACGAAAAAATCGTTGATATTACATTTGATTTAAAACTTACCTTTGTGATTTTCATGCTTTGTCTCACGCACAAATTCGTCCGGATTACGACTTATCATTTTAACCTTCATTTTGTTCAATTTTATTTGGCTTTTGTTTTAATAAATATAATTAATTTTCTTGTAGTATTGTATTTTTCTTTATTTTCTTTTTCGTATTCCTTTACACGTGCGTTTCTAAATAAAAGTAAACAGCTGTCAGTTTTTGTTGTTTTTGTTGCTAATTGATGTTGTCGTACTCTGAAGTATCATTGTGTTATACCAGATTGATTTTAAAATGATTTAGACTACTAAAAAATTGATGAACTCGAATAATTATATTGTTTTTATGGTATTTTCAGACGATAATATTCAATATAAAGATATGTCAAAAATTCGAATATGAAAATATTTACTTATACAGGTATGTGATGAAAATAGATCGTTTTCAAAACGAATCGGTTTGAAAAATTGTGATGAATTTCATGTGAAAAATAACAATTATTTTGAGGCAAATATAAAAAAAATTATTTAATAAAATCTAAAAGAAAGTGATTAAAATATAATTTTTATCAATAACAAAAACGAAAATATCAGTGCATCACACATTTTTTCTATTTAAAATCGATTCGTTTTTGAAATCGTTTTCCATCACATACCTGATAGTCTGAATACAAATTGTTTGATTATGAAAAATTACTTATGATTTTTAGTCTTTAGTTTCTTCACGCAAAAAATTTCAATTTTCATATTATCAAAACTTTTAAAAACATACCTGTTTAGGTTTCAACGAAACCGAAAAAATTACAATATATATCCTAAGTTAGGAACGAATTTACTTGTCAATTTCAACGATAGGTATTTCGAAAGTGATAAGTATTTCGTTCTAAAAATTTCCAAAATAATGCAAATTTTTAAAAGAAGTTTGAAAATTGTAAAAGAAAATGTTTTTTTTCATAGAAAATGTCCTTTTTTTCGATAAATTTCCTTTATATAACAAAAACTGCAAAATTTTCCAAGGTTTTTTTATATAAAAAAAGTTTGCAAAGAAATGTTTTTTTGATATCGAAAATTTTTTTTATATATATTTTTGAAAATTTTTTTGGCAAAAAATCTTTCTTTTAGAATTTTTTGCAAAATTTTCTTTTTACAAAACATTTTTGCAAATTGAATTTTTATTAAAAAGTTATCTGTACAATAAATTACATGTACAATAAGGTCCGCCCATCCATCGAAAAATTAAAATTTTTACCAATTTCGTATGGTTTATTAATTACCAAGGGAAAAGTGAAAATATAAACAATTTGTAAATGTTTGTTTATTTTACTTTTTAATATATATTTTTTATTTTTTACAAAAATTCAATTTAAATAAATATGTTACCATATTTAAATATATGGATGTTCTAAAAATAATTTTTTCTTAAATCAACTCTGAAAACTCAAAATGTTTATATTGGCAATTATGTAAAATTGTTTAAATGACATAACATAAATATTATAATATTTAATTAATGTTAAACGTAAGTAAACTTACAGAATACAAACATTTACTGTTAACGTTTTCGCTTTTGGAACATTAATAGAACGAAGAAAAAGTTATAGAATAAGCCAAATAGTCAACTTAAAAGAAAAAAAGTTTTCAATTAAAATAGTAAATAAATGTATATTTTTGCTTATTTTCAAAAAAAACTATGTAAAAAGTTAACCAATTATCAAATAGCAAAGAAAAGTAAATATTTTCCAAAGTACAAATTTTCAAAACATTTTTTAAAAAGATTTTACTAAGTTTATGGCTCTTTAACTTATTAAATTTATAAAAAAATAAATAACTTTAAATTTGTTTAATATCGATTAAATTTCGTTGTTTAACTTCTTATTTTCTTACCCTAAAAACGTCCACCAAAAAATCTTCAACACTTTCAAGGACGTTTTTCGTCTCCCCTTACATCTAAGGGGACGTGGACCCACATTGTGAACCAATGTGTTCTATAAGAAGATGCGAAAACTAGGAAATTAAAAGTTGTTATGTTCACCTTTCAGCCGGCTAACAGCCGATTTTGAGCCGCCGCCGTTAAAATTGTTCGGCGCAGGTCTCTGGCTTCTATACAGCTGATTTTGGTCTCTGTAAACAAACATTCACAATGAGTTATTTCATTCGTTTGAATCGATTTGCTAATAACAAACAACATGGCGTTTTTACACTACGTGTAGGTGGTTCAGGCAAAAATTTTCTGACGGCCAGGGGTCCAAACACCTCCAAATTGCATTTAAAAAGCACAGGAGTGATAAATTTGGAGGCATTTGAAGCTGTATCAGCGTAAATTTTCTGCTGCAGCGAATCCAGAAAAATCAGTTCAAACGCAAAACTTGAAAAAGCATAACTAACTTAATTAGAACGAAAATAGAATTCTACAGGTGGTTGGGGTATTATGCGTTTGTGCTGATGTCTGTAGCGCACAGAAAAAATCTTCGGACCCCTACCTTAAAGTATACCAATCGACTCAGAATCAATTATTAACATCCTGGTAATTTTTGCAAACTTTAAAAAACATTTAATAATAATTCGTGCTTGGCTCAAAACATTTAATAACAATTTTTCAAATACTTTTTAAACACAAAGGATTCATCTTAAATTTATAATTAATTGGAATAAAGTTTCTCGCTATTTTCTTAAATATAGCCTGATTTAACAAAAGCATTTGATATCAAATACTTTTTTCTTTAAGTATTTATTTTTGGATTAAGAATTATTTAGGAATAACATTTGATATGAAATTGAGAATTTTTTAGTATTCATTTTTTTCAAATGAATACTAATTTTAATTCAAACTTGAAATTCAACATACGTATTTTAAGAAATATGTTTCAAGTATAAAATTTCAAAGATTTTAGTTTGTTATGATACAATAAATTATGTGTGGGTCATAAATTTATTTTATAAATGCCTGTGGGTCATTTTCAAGTTGTAACGCTTCAAGTGGGTTTCGAAGCAAGAGCTTGTGAGATTCCCTGCTGTGTATGAACCCCTAATAATAATATAAAGGTTAGTAATTTATAAATAACTAATAAATGTTTGATAATTTGTTTTCCATCATCATTCAAATAAGTATATTTATATCAATAAATATACTTATTTATATGAATAAATAAATCCTTTGAAACAATTTACAAGTTCATTATGTTAGAATCATTCTGTAAAAATATAATAATAAAAATTTAATACATTTTTAAAATCGTTGACCTAAAATGGAGCTAAACGTCAGAAAAGTTTATTTAAATTTACAATTTTTATTGACTTTGTTGAATTTAAATTTACATTTAAAAATTATATGAAATTTGAAGCACCAAAAATTTTAGTTAATTTTTTTGTTTTTCTTTAAAAACAAATAAAATTTTGTTTTGACGATTTTTGGCGATTTCTGATTAACAATTTGGAGATAGAGGCTCAAAAAATGTGACAACCCTGTTCACAATAGTACAAGTCAAAAGGCAACAAAAAAGTAAGAAGACGAAGAAAAAAATCCTGTATTTTAAGGAATCTACAAGAAATTTTTCAAGTCACGACATCAGAAAAAGTGAAAATTTTCTTATAAAGAAAAATTTTAATAAGAAAACTGCAATTATAAGGCTGAAAAATTGTGAAAAGTTAAGTTTAAGAGAAAAGAAAACCGTTAAAAATATAAAATTTATGAAAAATACAAAGAATTAAGAAAAATTAGTAACAATTGCTAGATCTAATAGTCCTTGGTTGTTAGCTAAAGGTAGGGGTGAGACACCAATACCGGGCGCTAACGTCGCCGACGCCGCCAGCCATAGCACAGTTCCAAGGCAGTTTTTAATGAAAATGAATAATTTGGTGAGTTTTTTTCAGTTAGTTTTAGGGAGTGTAAGAAATTGTTATTTATTTAGTTAATTGTGTTAACAAGGATCACGTTAAAAATTTTTATCCGGACAATTATAAATTGGATTTATCGGAAACCATGAAGGCTGCTTTGTCTAAAGGTGGACCTGGTTCCAGTGGCTCGGGGGCAGGACCCTCTGGTGTAAGTATGTCTGCACCGTCTGGTGCCGGTCCTCATGGCTCAGCGGATATGGCTGGTGCCAGTGCTGGAATATCTGGTGCTGGATATGTGACTGAGAAACTTTATATGCTGCTGCAATTATATTTACAAAATAAAGGCTGGAATCCAAGTGCAGAATTGCTGCAGTGTTTTACGGATCTTAAAGATAATGCCATGTTGCCCAGTGCGGCATATTTACAGTAAGTATTTAGTTTTAAAGTAAAATGATAAAAAATCTATATTGAAAATATTTGTTGAATACATGCAGAATTTTAAGACGATTATAATTTTTACTTTATAACACAAAATTCATTATTTTATATTAATTTCATTTTGTAATAATACTTATAAATGCATTTGTAATAATTTGATGCCTTAAAATTTATTTTCTCATTTTTCTTTTTAGAGTTCTAGCTAATCGCATGACTTTAGATACCCAGGGACGTTTGATACTACGCGAAAATGGCAAAATCGTCTTGCCTTTTGAACACTTTGCTAATGCTGTTATGCTAAAACATATGTCGGGACCTCATGGTCTCCACTTAAGTGTCGATGCTACCGTTAGAGCTGTAATTGAGTCTTATACCATAGGTCGGGAAAACTTTGGCATGGAAAAAGAATTTATTATAGAAGTGGTGCAATCATGCCCAAGTCCAGCATGTCGTTACTATAAAAATCATATTGGCATCTCACCACTGCCATTTATGGATCAACAATTTCCCAGTGTTAATCCAACTGATTTTCTACAACATTTACCGCACTTGCCACCACCTCCTCCACCTCATGTTGGTGGTGGTCATGTTGCGGGTGGTTCTGCCGGCGGTGGTGGTGGTACTGTTAGTGGTCCTAGTTCAGCGGGTAGTAGCAGTTCGGCTACTAGTAGTTCTGCTGGTGGAGGTGTGGGAGGAGAAGTTGATTTGTCCTCGAAATCTTCGCATTCCTCTCACCCAAAAGTACCGCCACAGTTGCAACATCTGACTAAACAACAACAGAACAGCATACAGTCCCAATTATCTCAAATAAGTGCTGCTGCTGCCGCCGCCGCTGCAGCAGCTGCGGCCAAACAACAACACCAACAACAACAGCAGCAACAACAACAGCAACATCATCAACAGCAACAACAACAAGCAGCTGTAGCAGCAGCTGCTGCAGCTGCCGCCGCTCAACAACAGCAGCAACAATTATCTGCTCTCATACAACAACAGCAGAATCGTGCTTTAGCCCAACAAAGTCTAGAAAAATTTAGTACTCTTTCACCGCTCGAAAAACAGCGTGTTCTTTCTCAACTTGATCCTAAACATTTTGATCCCACTACCATGGCCGTTGCAGCGGCTGCAGCTAATCTACAAATGCAGGGTCTTATGCAATCACAAGCTGCTGCTGTTGCCGCCGCTGCTGCTGCGGCTGGACAAAATTCAGCTGCTCAATCGGCTGCTGCTGTTTCAGCTGCCGCTTTGGGTTTGCCTTCAGCTTCGCCTAATCAGGGTGGTCCCATTGTACCGCCTCCGCATCACAGCATTCATCATCAACTTCCACCACCGCCACAATCGCCCACAGCTCATAGTGGTAGTGGCAATAGTGGTGGAGGCGGCATGGGACGTCATGATAGTTCTTCCTCAACTTCGGCTCATTCAGTGGAACAGATGGTGCAGAAAAATGTGGAAACCTTGCGGTAAGTTTGAGGGAGAAAAGTTCGTTATACAGATAGAGCAAAATACATTTTAGGGAAACAATAGATTTTTACACTTTTTGGTTTTTATGAATAAAATGTTTTTATGCTAGAAATACATGTTTACACAAAAATTACGTTTTTACATTAAAATTACATTTTAACATCAAAATTACATGTTCTACAACAAAATTACATTTTTACACCACAATACAATTTTTACTCTAAAGTCCAGTTTTTACACTAAAATCAAATGTTTACACCGTAATTATATTTTAAAAACTAAATTAAATTTTAAGCTACATTTTTATGTTTACACTAAAATTACATTTGTACAACAAAATTACATTAATATAATAAAATTACATTTGTACAACAAAATTATATTTTTGCACCAAAATTAAATTTTTTAGCAAAATAAATAAAAAACATTTGTACAAAAAAATTATATTTTTGAACCAAAATTACATTTTTACACCGTAATTATATTTTAACAACAAAATTATATTTTAATAACAAAATTACATTTTTTAACAAAAGTTTTATTTTTACACTAAATTTACATTTGTACACCAAAAATTTATTTATACACAAAAATTAAATTTATATCAAAATTTTCACCCAAATTATATTATTACATCAAAATTACATTTTTAATTCAAAATTACATATTACATCAAAATTACATTTTACATCAAAATTACATTTTACATCAAAATAAAGTTTTAACACCGAAATTATATACATAATTACACCGAAATTATTTTTTACACAAAAATTGTATTTTTACAATAAAGTACCATCATTACATCGATATTTAATTTTTACACTATTTTTTACACTAAAATTATATTTTAACACTAAAATTACATTATTACACCAAAATTATATTTTGCAACGAAGTTATTTTTTTACACAAAAATTATATTTTTACACTAAAATCTATTTCTAACCATAATTACATTTTTAAATCAAAGTTTATTTTTTTCACTAAAAATAAATTTTTACAGATTTATTACACTAAAATTAAATTTAACACCAAGATTAAATTTTTTCACCAAAAATAACTTTTTATTTAAGAATTTTATTTTAAAATTTGCACACTAAAGCTAATTTTATTTTTTCATCAAAATTCAAAAAATTAATTTATACACTTCATTTTAACACAAATTTTTACACTATAAATGCATTTTATACCAAAAACACATTTTACATTAAAAATACAGTTTAACGCTGAAAGATGCCTGTGACAAATGAAATTCAATTTTTATTATACAAATTTTTACGGTCAAAAATACTTTCATAATAAAAATTTGTTGTTGTATTTGCTGAACTCTATTTTTAATTTTTTCTAGTTCAAATTTGGAATCTTTGGAATCGAATAAAGATCTATTGGCCTTGCATAATGGAGCTTGGGCCTCTACTAATCAGGACCTTAATGGTCGTGACAACTTACCTGTAGGCCAAGATAAAATAGTACGAGTATTTGCCGAACTTATGCGTAATATGGCACGCATGAAGACCTATATAAGGCCCTCAATGTGTAAACCTTATGGCAAACAAAGTGAATCATTGCAAAAAAGTATTTATTTTTTATAAAAATAAAATCATTCAATTACTATTTTTTTAACTTTTTTCCAATTAAGCTCTTATGGACACTATACAAATTGTGCAAACTTTACGTAATTGTCTGCCGCCGCCACACATTCAAGTGACTTCTTGGAAAAGTGTAAGTGAAGGAACATCCAACTTACAAGGTGGCAATGGTGGTGTTGGAAATGTTGGTGTCGGCATGGGTAATCCACCACCGGGTCCTACTATGATGGGTGTTGGTAATGGTGCTACATTATTGGGTAATATGCCCTCAAATCGTATTGAAAATTTAAGCAATTAAAATTTTAAAAAGTGAAGAAAAGTAAGCAAACTTTAGGCTGATATTACAGGTAAGTTTGTTTTGCACAATTTATGATTAAGATTAATTGAAAGGAAAACAGAAATGCATTATTTAGCATAACGTACATATTTTAAAGCTTGGAAGTAAATACATTCCAATTATTAGTAGTAGTTTATTTTACTTCTTCTTTTATAGTAGTGGTAAGTTAATCAAATTTGAGAAATATGGATATAAAAGAAATATGTAGCTTGTATTTCCATGGCAAAAATATAGAACATATTTTTAAAATTACTCACATACATATATAATTATAAATGTTTTAAACCCTTTAAAGTAAAAGAAGCAGTTTATTGCAATTATAACTTCGAACAAAGGTTTTTAAAACCACTTAAGTATTAAATTAATTATTTAGTATCAAAACAATTTTGTGCAATTTCAACTTTAAAGTTGAAGATATTTTTTTATCATAAGTATTATTAATAATAATTGTAGGTATTAGCATTTAATTTTGTTTTTCTTATTTCTTGAACTGGCTTTTAACATTTTAGTGTGCCATTAGTTTTAGTTCTAATATAATTTTTATATAAATATATTTGAGATTCTTATTTTTTACTTAAAAATCAGTGATATACAATAATTGCTATAAGATTAGGAAATCTTAAAAAAAAGATGTAACTTGCCAATTTCTTATAAAATTCTCAGCAGTTATTTGTATATCACTGTTCTCAAACAGACTGATTTTTTTTATTTTTGTTTTAAATTTTAAAACTATTTATTTCCTCTCAGCATTTTTTACAAAAAATAAAAAACAAAATAAAAATATATGTTCCTTAAAAAAATGTTCAAATAAATGATAAAACAAAAGTCTTCTAAAGTTTGGCTTTAAACAAAAATTGTTATTTTAATTTTTGTTTTTAATTAATTTTGGCAATTATTTTTAATATCGGCAACAAAATCCAAAATCTGTGATAATTCAAATAAAACAAAAAGATATTTAGTTTAAAAGAAATATCTTATTTTTTTACAAATTATAGTTTAGGCATAAACAATTAAAATAAATTTAAATAATTTGGTGGAGAAACGGAAATTTTAAAGGAGCATTGCTTTACACATTTTATGTTAAACTTTTTATGACTATTTTGAATTATCTTATTTTTTTTCTCTCTCTAAAACTAATAAGTTTTTTAAATTATTTAAATTTTTTTAAATAAAAAATAAAAGTATTAAAATAATAAATCATCATATCAATTATAAAGTATAACATAAATGTAATTAGTTTTTATAAGCTTAAAAATCAAAATCTCTATATATTAAAAAAATGCTTAAAATATAAAATAATAAACATAACATTAAATATATACATAATTAAAAAATAATATTGACTAAAAAAAAACAATATTTCAAAGTAATTTCAAAATTTTAATTAAAATAAAAATCCATGATAATTTACCCACCAATAAAGAAAATAAAACATAAATAAATATGCTCTTTAATAAAAAAAAACAACTGTAAGATTTAAAAAAAGTAACAAAAACATACTCAGTAATTTAAACAAAAATATTTTTAAATATTTATTTAAAAATATTATATCTAAAACTAAAATGCAATGAGTTTTATGTAGGATTTAATTCGAGTTGGTTTGTTTACTTTTGCTTTTAAACTTTTTTTGCATCGAAAAGTAATGGTGCTACAAATTCGCAACCTTATTAAATACCCAGCAAAAAAAGAACATCCAAAGAAGTCAATAAGATCCTGAACTTGTGATTCAGAAGTAGTGCAAATTCGGATCATTTCTAATGAATTTAATTAACATAGGCTTGTCATTGGAGGATGTTTTCTTTTTTGACGCCTATTCACTTAGTAGGAAGTCATGTTCCCGATGTCATGAAAAATTTATTTTTATGGTAATTTAAATTGCTTCTACTGAGTTATTTCCTTCGAATAGAAAGAAACATATGTCGTTTTTAAAGTATTTTTTATTGAAAATATACATAATTTTTTATGGTCAACAAGGTAAATATTTGCGATAACAGAAACCGTTCATCAATGTTTTGCAATAAACTTCATTTGAATCGCTTTTTAATAACATCTGTGGATGCTGTTTAAATAACTTTTTAAGAAGAAAACATAAACTATTTGATACTTTGGAAGTAATGAAAAAATACTTCCACAAAAATGACTTCCACTGATTTTTGCTGGGTATTTGGAGGAATTTTTTCTTTAAAAAGCTCCTTTTATTTAAAAGCTTATTTCTGAAGAGAAGAAATCTCAAAAACTTTTAAGAAAGAAAAAATAGTTATTTCACAATTAAAAAAAAAAAAAAAATATATAATACTTGATAACATTTTTTGCTGTGTAAAACTTACTGTATTTTGAATAAAATATAAAATGTTTTTGTGCATTTCATATTTTATTATTTTTTTATTTAAAGGAAAATATTTATTGAAAAAGGTTGTATTGTTTTTTAAAGAAACAAATAGAATGACTGTTATTTAAAACGCATAATTATTTTACAACAAAAAAAAAATTTATAACTTTAGTTAAACATTTTTTTTTAAACAAAATGCAACAGTATTATAACAGAAGAAAAGCATTTAAATAAAAATAATGCAAAATAAAACTAAATTCGTTTAAACAATAAAAACTGATAACAAATTAAAAGCAACAGATTCAGTAACAAAAAAGATAAATTTTATTAGAAATGGTAATAAATAAATTTGATAAATAAAACTTGAATAAATAAATAAAATTGTCCTTTCAGTTACTGAATCAATTAGAGGGGATTCACACACAGCAATTTTTCTTGCCGCAATTCTGACTTCGTAGGCGAGAGAAGTAAAGAGAATGTTTTGGTATTCCCTTATTCTCTCTCTCCTATAAACTCAGAAATGCGGAAAGTAAAATTGCTGTGTATGAACCAACGCTTACTTAAGGAAATTTTATAATTTAAACATAGCTTAAAGTTTTCTTTATAACTAAACTTTTAACAAATATGTCAAAAACATTACATTAATTTATAAACCTAAAATTGACTTTGGTTGAAAAAAATTAAATAATAAATTTTACTCTTATTTAAATAAAAAAAGAAACAAATTATTTTTTAAAAATTATTAAAAAAATATATATATTAAACAAATTATCATATAGTAGAGTTAAAATAAATACAACAATAAAAATAATTATATCAATATTCGCAAAAAATACAATACAGTGTAAACGCTTATAATTAAAAAAATAAAAAAATCAAAGCAACTATATTTTCAAATTAAAATTTTCTTTAATTCAATTTTAACAGTAAATTAAATACTATATAAAAAAGAAATAATTGACAAACCTTTAAATTAATCTATCAATTAAATTGTATTCAGTGAATTAACAGAATTAAAATTAATAAAATAAAATGATTAATGAAAAACATCCAGTGAATTGGAGATAATTTGAACAAATTTTTTGGTAATTAAACCGTAACCAATTTTCGTTGTCAATAAATTGTTATACATTTATTTATATTATTAATATTTCAGATTTTTCTTACATTTATTGATGGTAAAAAATATGTAGATCGAAAACAGTGGTAAACATTTACTATATGACTTTTCTAAATGTCCTCTATTAGATTTTTATTTCTACCGATTCAATGGAATTTTGCAAAGAAATAATGGTATGACCGCCAGCTAGCAACTGTCTAATTGGCTAACGTTCCAAAATAATTATTATATCGAATAGTTGTGGAACATTTCTTATTGTTGAGAACTTTATTGGGTACCATTTATTCTGTCGTTCAAGCCTTAGATGTGGTGGAGAAGGCTGCCTACACCAATTTCGGAATAGTAATTTTAATCTAACAATCAAGTCATGATAAATTGCACTTTGAGTGTATGAGAACATTCGGCCCCACAATCACAGCTGAATATGTATATGTAATAGTTTCCCATTGAAAAACATTATGTTGAAAGACCCTTCAAACGATGGATATTAATAACCTAAAAATGAGAAAAAAAAAAAAAAAAAAATAAAAAATTGATATTTAGTCCCCTACCAGTGATTGAAAGTCATGAATCTGGAATATTTTATCCAAACCTATTTCGCGAAAATAAATTCGATTTTTTTGGCATAAATGTACCAGACTTAAGATTTTTAATCGTTGGTAGGGTACTGAATATGATATCCAATTATTCTGGTGTTCATATTAATCGGTTTATTCGACAAATAATTATTCGAGGTTAAAAGTTGATCGTTTAGTAACCGATTATTGACAAATTATTCAATTAATCGAATAACCGTGTAAATTACACAAATTATAGCATTTAATCTATTGAAATAGTCACTTAAAAACATAATATAAAATCAAATTCTTTTATAAGGGGATCATTTCAAAATTATTTTCTACAATTTGTACGAAAAATTTTAATTTTTTATCTAATACTATAAAATATTTTCCTAATTCCGCTTTATTTAATACATTTTTCATGTAAGTGTACATATTTTCCGTGTAAGAATGATATTTTGTTAAAAGAGTCTAAATTAATAATTTTGTGTACATTTAGATGATAATTGAAAATATTATAACTTGTGTAATTTTGAATTTACTTTACTCAAAGAAATGTTTTAAGGATTTCTATTGATACAAGTTTATTAATTTATGAAGATATAATATTATTACCTTTTCTTGTCGTTGTTTATAAAACATTCTATTCCAATAAAAAAAAGCATCTAAAGAAGTCAGTAAGATACTGAACTTGTGATCCAGAAATGGTACAAATTCGTATAATTTTGAATGAATTGAATTTTTTGATACCTGTGTTATGTCATGTCATGTTCACGATTTTGTGCAAAATTGCAATGAACATCCAATTTTTTTTTTTTTTTTAACGGCTCAAGAAAACTAGTTTTAATTTTTATTATTATTTTAATAAAGAAAATTATGCATAACATCGTTTTTCATTTGTTCCAGTTTTTTTTTTTTTTTTGTAAATATAACATCCAAAAAAATTCAAATTTATAACTCAAGAAAACTACATTTCGGTACCCTAGTACTAAAGATGAATTGTAAAAATTGTTTATATACTTTTTCCGCATTCAGCTCACCAATAGTATTCATTCAATATATATCGAAATTGCATACAACCGTATCCTTAGGACACTCTAATGTATAAGGACACTCATTGCTTGATTTTTTAAATTTTCTATTCTGTCACCTTCGTCAAAACAATACTAAGAGAAGGATCGTCTCCATCGGGTTTTTTGTAAGTTCTTTTAGACAGGGTCTTGTTGACATGCTAAAACTTTCTAAAGTTTCTGCAACTCTAAACCCTTAATCTTAAAGACCAATAAGTCTTAGTTCCTTTTTGCTTAAAAACTATGAAGAAAGTTTTTGGTGAATCCACGTTAATATAGTACTCTCTTTGTTGAGGACGAGCGTTTTCATAGGACCAGAACCCTTTGTCGGTATCTCTGTGGGATATCCCAAGGTGAAGATTTTGCATAGTGGTGGAAATTATTCGCCTATGTGAAAATGTTCCTCGACTAATGCAGTCCAAAAGGCTTGTTTCCTTGTCTCGTGGAAAATCCCAAAAGTTGCTATTGGTGAAAAAAGTAAACATTGAGTACTAACTGACAGCATATCACCGGAATTGCTGAAAGTAGCCAGTCCAGATTCTGCATGTTGCAAGACGAAAAGTCATTACTATGTGTCTTTGCATTCTGACTGGCTTATAGCAATAAATTTTTTCATACCATGAGCCGAAAAACGAAAAATTAAGGTTTCGCGTTTTTTCAAAAATAGTGTTAATTTTTAAATCGGAATAAAATTTAAACGAATAAAGATATCCTATTGAAATATTGACATAGTATGGATAAACTTGTCATTAAATTAAAGAATTAGAAAAACTCCAATTTTTTTTGTACCAAAATGCCCAAAATTTAAATACAGGAAAAACTTTTTTCAAAAATTGACTACTTTCATTAAAATCATCACACTGTCGTTATATGAGGTGTCCGTCAGAAAAATACTTTTTGGGTGTTTACCTTACATATGGAAGTATTTAATTCAAATAATTTTATATTGATCCCAGCTTTGCAATTTGAGAATTTAACAAAAAAAAAAAAAAAAAAAAAAAATCGAAATTGACAAAGCTTGGATAGGGCTTGTGGGAAGACCTTTGTTCCAAGCTCCTGCGGATTTACTTTGCACCCATACAAAATTTTTCTTAAAAATTAGATAGATAGATGTTTCCCGTGCAAAATTTGAAAATTCAAGCTCTAATAGTTTCCCAGATATACTAATTTTTGTATTTAATTTTTATGGGGGGACCATACCCCCATAATCCGCTAATTTATTAGACAAATATTTTCATGGATGTCAAAATTCTTTGTGCAAAATTTGAGCATTCCAACTCCAATAGATTCCCAGATATACGAATTTTTGCATTTAATTCATATGGGAGGTACCATGCCCCCTACTTCTAGTCCGCCCATATTTTTCTTAAATATTAATATTGATACCAAAGTAGCTCCGACAAAATTTTAGAACTCTGTTGATTTGGATTTCTCAGATATGATAATTTAATATTTTCTTTATATGAGAGGTGCCACGCCCACTATTGCTAGTGTACCAATTTTTGTCCAAAATATTCATATTGAAGCTAATGCTAGTCGTACAAAATTTGAGCTCTCTAACTTTTATAGTTTCCCAGATATAAAAATTTTGGTATTAACTTTATATGAGAGATGACACGCCCACTATTTCTTTTCCGCCGATTTTTGCACAAAATGTTCACATTGACACTTAAGTTTATTGTACAAAATTTGGGAAATGTAACTGTTATAGTTTCCTAAATTTACGGCATTTGGTATTGGCAAGCAATATTAGGCGTGGGATGTGACACACCCCAGGCGTGGGATGTGCCACACCCCTATTTTTTCCAGAATGTTCATATAGGTGTCAAAGTTGTTCGTGCAAAAATTGAGTACTCTAGTATTACCAATTTCCGAGATATACTACTTTTAATAGTTATTTAGTAAGATTCATATATTTATATGATTCTTGCAGCAACGTTATTTGGAATTATGTAAGAAATCTGGCGAATATATTAAACAAATTAAAAAAAAGTTAAAAAAAGAAACTATACAAAAACGATGCTAAAAATGAGAGAAAAATGTAATTCGACCTGAATATCTCTTAAACTAAAAGAGATATCTTACACATGTAAGCATATTTTTGTAGATACTTACATGGACTATCTATGTATATATAAAAAGTATTTTCTGTCACATTATAAATGAAGTTTTGGCGATTTTGTAAAAAATAAAATTGGAGGGCCACCCACTACCCTCTCTGACCCGCTGGGAATCTGTACTCCTCCAAATCAACTAAAAAGCACTTCACCTTTGGCCATGTGATTTTATTGAAATATCTCCAACGATTCACAAGTTAAAAATGCAGTAACTGTAATAATTCAGCAAGGTCACACTTCATCGAATCGACGATGCATAACTGTTTTTATGCGATTTTTAATAGTATTTCTTATTATATTTATTTAATTTTTTGTATACATAACTAGTTCACATATTTGGAGAGATGTTTCTATATATGCGTTTGCACAGCTCAGTTTGAAATTTCTAAGTAGGGTTTTTAAAGGGATGCATCGTCGAAACGATATAGTGTAGTCTTTATGTAACTTTTTCATTTTTGGGGGAAAAAAATATATTTTATTACATTTACATAATAAAATTTAAAAAAAACGGGGATAATGCATGAGAAAGGAACCTCCAGTAGCATAAAATTGAACTTTGTGGCTCTTGTATTTTATAAAAATCAATTCGCTCCAAAATATATTACTTTACTAGCCTGGTATGTTAATTTTAAGAAAAAATTCTTGTAAGTTCGACAACTTAAAAAAGTTCATGTAAAAAAATTCTAATTTCTACCCAGAAAAACTTGGTAATGGCATGTAGTTACGGATGTAGTTACTTTTCAATGACAACAACATACCGTTTAAATTACATAGAAGTAGTTTAGTCACTACTTATTTATAACCTAAATTGTAATTACTTATTTGTGATCAATGTTTTCGAAAATGTACTTTTTATTGGCTTCCATTCAGTTTTCCAATTAACATATTTAACGAATACATAATGAGACAAAGTGTAATTTAATTTTTAGTTTTTTAAATTTTTTAAGTGAAAATTTATAAAATATTTTCATCCCAGCTGAAAGGTGTTAACTAATTATCTTATTTCAATAATCTTATACAAATATGATATAATTAATAAATTTGCCTATTTTAACTACATTTCGTATAAAAGGTTTGAATACTGGATAATTTGTTGTCTTTGATAAAAAGTGTTTGTTATTAATTTACTTTTTTACAAAAAAAAAAAAAAAAAAATAATAATAACATTCATAAACAAAATATTAAAAATACCATAATTCTGTTTACATGATGGCAAACAGAGAACAACCACGGTCTGGATTTTAACTCACCTGCGGCACGGACCGAAAGTACATATGTGGAAGACCATTGTTGCAAGGTTATGGTATGTATTTTAATTGAAGTATATTTAATGTATGATTTCTTTTTAATATTTTTAATAAAATTAAGAAAACCGCAACTAATTCCTCTTGTTTTAACTTATAATGACTTCAGTAATACTTTAAAATCAATGAGTTATTGAACGACTTAAGTAATGACATGAGTTAAGTAGTTGCCTCTAATGTCATCACCGTGTTAAAATAATGGGTTATTCATCCAATGTGTAAGTAGTGTAAAGCCATTATATTAGCTTCTTAACTCATTACATGGCAACCAAAATTTTTGCTGGGTATGTTTAAAATTTTTAAATTTCTTATAAATTAATTTAATTTATAACAAAACATAACAGACTATAAAACTAAATAAAATTTTTAACGCTTTGGTTTATAAGTAATTTTTAAAGCAAGTTTAAAATGTCGATTCTACCAAGTGTAGCCTTGGGTTAATAATTTCTAGCCCCTTTTGATCGGGCAAATTATGCCGATAGTTAAGTAAATATTATCATGAAAGTCTTAAGCGCCCCATAGACACATACTGCATAAGCTCCTGCAATAAGTATGTATTAGTAAAATTGAGAGAGTTTTTGAATGTGTGCGTCACACAGACAATGCAGTATGAAAAATCAAAATCGTTTTGATTTTAAAATGAACTCATACTGCAAACAAATATTTTGAATGAATTTTTGAAGTTTTCTTTTTCTTTTATGAAAATTTCAGTTTGACTTTTTAAACTGAAAGAAAAATAAAAAAAATATTTTAATTCTTTTTAGTATTAAATCGAAATTTCTCACAAAAATTAAATTTTGATTGATGAATGTGTAGTAAAATCATCAATCACACACGTATAGGAGGGTTCATCGGCAGTAACTCTCTGCAGTATGTGTCTATGGGCGCCTTTATATTCAATTAACCTTACTTTTTTGGATCTAGCTCATTTATAGGCTGTCAAGGACAAGTAAATATAGTAAAGGTATTCACCTCAGAAATTTATAACTTTGCAAGACCCTTGCAAAGTAGAAAATTTACATCGATTTCTGTAAACACAACAACAACCACATATAATAAATTTTGCACAACTTACTTTGCAAGGGTCTAGCAAAATTGCAATTTCTGTGGTGAATACCTTTAGCAATTCTATCTACACTATATTTACTTGTCCTTGATATCCATGGCAAATTTTTTTTGTTACAAGAATATACTTCGCCGAATTGGTTATGATCGGTCAGTAATTTTATGTAGCTTCCATACAATGTTTTAATAGAATAAGTAATACTTTTACTATTTGATCAGAGTTAAATATTTGTTGCCAGTTTTTGGGTTGTATATAGGGTTTTTAATTTCCCGACATTTTTCAACTGCCGGGAATTGGGATTTTATTTTAGGCATTCCCGGGAATTTCGGGGTATTCGGGAAAAATACTAGTATCAAAATTAAACACAAAAAACTATATTTTTTATATAATTTCAATCAAATATTTTACAATTAAATATATGTTTAAAGACTACTTTTTTGTTATAATATTGTACTAGAAGAATTTCTAATAGATATTCGAAATTGTTTTCAATAAATACCTCTGTTGGATAATTAATAATTTAAGTATTTTCAAATCCAATAAATATATTTCCGTGTACTCGGATTTGTAATCGATTTTGTGTACATTATTTCTTGTTGTTTAGGATTTGTTTTGTATAGATAAATATTGATTTGGGGAAATTTGTAAATTTTTTGTAAACTCTTGTTTACACTATACTTATCTGAGACAAGGAACAAGAAATTCTTAAAATTATATGCGATACATTTGTTGATTTGTGTAATTTATCTCCTGATTTTTGAATTTTTTTTTTAGAGTTTATAACTCAAATTTTATTTAGAGAATTTCTTTATATCTCTCTTATTTCATTAAATCTCCTTAATCTTTTTTCATACACATTTTTGAAAATTTACAAAATTATGTATTGAAATATAAAGAATTCCATGCTGTCAAACAAATATCGGATTTTTCAAATATTTAGGAAGTGTTTAAGTATTTATATATACATCGAATTGAATGCACAGCAATATTGTATTTGCTTAAATTACCATATTTATCAATCAACGTTTTTTTATAAAATTTTTTATTTTTAAAAATGGTAAAATTTCACATTTTTAGTAGTTTTTAATTCCCGGGATTGCCGACAAAAAATCCCGGGAATCGGGAAGGGAAAAATTGCCAAAATTCCCGGGACGAATTTCCCGGAATAAAAACCCTTGTTCTATAATCAAATATGTAAGTAAGGACTGCGCACGAAAAAATCCGTGCATGCAAATCTGCTTATAGAAACTAAATCAATGGGCGAATTTTTTTAAAGTTATATTTTTATTAATGACTGTTATGTTCAAGTTCTAAACAAAAAATAATAAATTAGTTCCTGTTGGTTTTTAAGAAAATATCTGATCTTTTTCAGAATTATTCTAATTAAAGGTTTTATTGTGTTTCGGTAACTTTTTGCTCAAATAAGTCCACGTATTTTTAAACTCCGTTTCATTTTATGCTAAGCTTTTAATGTCCTTTAAATTATTTTCTAATAGAGTCCAATATCTTTTAATTTGATGGATTAGCCTCTATCGGTACAAACTCTTACAACTTCTTTGTTACAACTCCATTGTTTTATTGTTGTAATGAGAAGAAGCGGGAACAGGACAGAAAACTAGGGATACACTGAATTTTATTAGGAAAGGGAGAAGTCTTTTCCAAAGGCACTCATTCACGTACATTTCTATGTTAATGCAACCATTTGTTAAGAATGAAGTGCTTCATTCCTGCGTATGCATATGACTTCCCAAATCAAAAACTTTCTTGGGAATTTTGATTTCTTTCATACACGAAATTTTTCTGCCATAATCCCTCTAGCATCTGCGACATAGAATTCCTGGCTAGGAAGTTGAAAAAAGTCACCCTGTACAAACGTTTCATCGTCTACTATACAGAAACAAAATCTCTGAAAAAATTCGTCCAAAGAACTTTCATGTTATTTTTTACAAATTCCAAATTCTTGCTTGCGTTTCTATTAGGATTTTTATACCCTACACCACCATAGGTGGGGAGGGTATTATGCGTTTGTGCTGATGTTTGT
The DNA here is from genome assembly GCA_951394005.1 of Protophormia terraenovae. NCBI lineage: Eukaryota > Metazoa > Arthropoda > Insecta > Diptera > Calliphoridae > Protophormia > Protophormia terraenovae. Next base: position 76,960,795 of record OX596076.1, on the reverse strand, counting down.
AACACCCAAAAATATTGGTCTAAGACCCACCTTAATTTATACTAATCGGCTTAGAATCACTTTCTGAGTCGATTTAACGATGTCCGTCCGTCTGACCGTCTGACCGTCTGTCCGTCCATGTAAACCTTGTAATCAAACTACAATTTTGAATCAAAATTAATGAAATTTGGTACACAGGTTTCTTTTAGTCCAGGGACGAAGCCTATTGAAATTGGTTATGATCGGTTCATTATTTCACCTAGCCCCCATACAAATGTCCTCCCGAAAAAGGGTTTAACGATCATAAATCCCTTAAATATAGCAATATTTAATGAAATTTGGAACATATAAGTTCTATATAAGTCTAAATAAGTGTGCCGATTTTTAAAAAGATCGGTCCATAATTAACCATAGCTCCCATATAAAACCCTTTTCAGAAAATTACTTTAACGGGCATAAATCCCATTAAAATGTTAGTATCAAGTTAATATTCGACACAAATAAGATTTATATGAACATAAATGATAGTGCCAAATTTAACAAAGATCGGTCCATAATTTACCAAATTTAACAAAGATCGGTCCATAATTTACCATAGCTCCCATATAAGGCCCTCTTTCGGGAATCACCCAAAAGTGAATAAATTCATATAAATGTCAGCATCTACGTAATATTCTGTATTCGTATGTTTTATTTTACACTTATGAGTATCGGTCCACATCTGACTCCAAGTCAAGACCCCTCCCCGAATTATAATGTACACAATGGTGTAGGGTATCATATGGTCGGGCTTGACCGACTATATCTTTTTATCTCGTTTTTTCTTGTTTTATAAGTCTTCAGGCTAGACTTCCTTTCAAATTTTCTGATAAAGATTCAAAGCAATTAACTTTTTGTGACACTTTTCTTCCAGAGATGAGGTGAATTTCTCTCAAAATCCTTTCTATTTTGCCTGAGTCCTACAGCCTGAAGATACTATTTGTCTTCCATTACCAGGTTACCATTCAGTGATCATGACTTCCTTGTATAATATTATGGCCCAAGAATCTGTATTTTGCGGCACAACAGCCTTCCTTGCAATAATTTTATATGACCAATGCAAGATTTCATGAAAAATTTGAATTATGTGTTTAGGTGTTTTTTGTTAAACTTCCATTTTAAGAAAAAAACTATTTTGCTATTACCATGAAACTTAGCACATGGCAAGTGAGCATAATGGCAAATACAAAAAAGTTAACAGAATTATTAATTTTTCACCATATCAAAATTTATAAGCCCAAGAGCATCCACGGATTTTTTCGTGCGCAGTCCTTACCTTTATTCAAATATCAACGACTGTTGGCTCACGTTGCATTAACTCTCTATTAAATATCAAATGAGAACATATAAATAAAAATAAACAAAAACAGCATGAACAATGAAAAAATTAACAAAACTCAAAATAAAAACAAACTGCAAAAAATTTTTGCTCAACGAAAACAAAAAAGAGAAAAATCAAAAATAAAACAAAGAAAAATATACAAAACAAAACATACACACATTTACAAAGTATTTTTTAGTATATAAAATAAAAACGAAACTCATACTAAAGTGGATGATGGTTCGAACGGATAGATGGATGAAATAAACTGAGAACTAAAACATTTAATGACAATAGCTACAATAACAACAAGAACACGAACAACAACAAACAGCTAACACAGCTAGCGATACCAGACACGGTGAGCAAGTAAAATATACACCGCATGACAGTCAGTAATTTTTCGATATTGGAGCGAATTACAACGTTCTTGTGGATAAAAGATTTGAAAAAATAATAAAAAGAGTTTTGGTGAATGTGTGGATATAAAAATTAAAAAAAAAAATAAAGAAAACCTCAAGATATACAAATTATTGTATATTTACAGCTGGTTGTTTGTTTGATTGTTCCATTCAAAAAAGAATGAATTGAAAAAATAAAAAAAAAATCCAGTGTCTGGTCACAAAATTTAAATTAAAAATTTTTTGTATTTTTCTACAAAAGTAATTAATTAATTTAATAGTGCTTAAAAAAAAAAAAAAAAAAAAAAAAACACCATTTATATACAAACAAAAGTCTAAAATAACAAGTTTTATTCCGTTTATTTTGTAAGTGTTTGCAAAACTCCTGTTTCTTGTTATTTTTATTGAAAAAATACGTAAAAAAACTTACCAAATGTTTATAAAAAGTTTAAAATTATAACTGAAATAATGTCTTAAAACTTGAAATTATACATATAAATGAAACAAAAATAAATCAACTGAACAATTTTTCATTTCAAAACCAACTTGTCGTATGATTTAAAAAACATTTTTCTTTATTTTTAAATATTTAATGATTTTATTTTTTTTTTGTTTCTTTTGTGAAAAAACTACTCTCCTGCCAAGAGGTTTTGTTTTTTTTTGGTCTCTGTTGTTGTTGCTGTTCAATTGTCTCTTTAGAACAAAACATAAGAAAAATAAAATATACATGTACCACCGAATAACGTGCGAATAATATTAAAATCAGCGTAATTTTTCTTTTAATTAACATTTCTATTAAAAAAAAATCGTACATCCGGTCAATTTATTTTCTATTTCAAACTAAAAGAGCTCACGTGGTGTGTAATGCATATCGAAACTTGGTAGATATATTCTATTCTAGTTGTGGATCAAATTCGGTTCTTAGTTTCATGGAATATTTTTTTTTGGTTTTAGTCATTTTATTATGGGTCATAATATTATTAGATCTAATATGAATTTTTTTTAGTCTTAAACGAGATAAGAATATTTTTTATTTGTATTATTTTAATATAAAATAAAATTGCGTCATTATAGAATTGTTTTATTTCCAACTTAATTTTTTTTTGGAAATTTGTGTTTAATTGTTAAAATAGCTTTAGTCGGACTATATACAGGTAAAAATTTCTTTGCAAAATTTGAATATTATAAAACCGCAGACAACTTTCGTACTATCGCATTTAAACATTTTATATTTCAACGAGCGTTGCCAGGAAAATAATGTAATAATATTATATTAAAATATTAAAAAAGTATATATGTATATACAAACTAGCGTATAAGCCTGCCAATGCCAGGAAATATAATAAAAATAAATTTGAAAATATTGTTGATATTAATACCTAGTATTATAGTGTAAAACCCCCTTAAATATGTATATAATTTCGTAAAATTATTTTGGTTGTAAGCCAAGTATTCTAAAAAATAAAATTATTCTTAGGTTTACCATAATTTTGTTACTTTTGTTCTGCGCAGCACTGTATATAAGATATACATAAAAGTGTCCCGTAGAAAAAAATAGTGTAGGAGAAACCCTCAAACGATGCGTATTAATGTGCTGAATAACTAAAAAAAATTACAAAAATTTTAAAATAGCTTTTCAGTTTGTTTAAAAAAAGTTTTACGTTTTGTCTCGAAATGGGTATCAAAAAGTTCGTAATTTTTAATAACTTATAAAAAAAATATTATTATTTTTTTTTTTTTTTCGAAAAAATTTTCACCTTATGTGAAAAAATGTTTAATATTTTTTTGTTCCTTTTTTGGGTAATATTAAAAATCTCTGGACCACTTTGAGCGCACCAGTCTTTATCCAAAACTTGTTTTGGGGTTAGCAATTTTTTTTTTTGTCATTAATGTAAAAAAAAATAAAGATATTTTTTTACGGTTAGATATTTGATAGGTTTTCTAGACCCCAGATAGTGTTATCATATGAATATTTTTTTATATTAATATTAGAAAGTTTTATGAAAGGAAACATTACTCTTACCACCTTTGCAGGGGTAAAGAAATAATTTTTAAATTTAAATTTCAAAAATTACAAGATGTGGCATAGCGTTTTAATTATAATCTTTTCAATAAAATGTTTCCAAAAAATATTTTTTTAATTTTTTTCTAAAGAATTTTCCCCCCTATTTAATAATTTCATTATAAACCATTAATAAACATATTCCTCTGTTTTCATATTCGGTAGTACAATTTTTGTAGTTGGAGAATGAAAGAACTAACGAACATAAAGTATGACGTTGACCCCCCGCATTTATTAAGTTTTGTTGCTGTTGTTAATGTATCGATAATGATTTTGTCACTGTTGTGGCTTGTTTTTGCTATTGCTGCTTTGATTCATACAAATGTTGTTGCAATAGTTTTGCACCATAGTGCGAAGTAATATATTTTATATCTAATGTCTAATGGAATACGTAGACCTGATATTTAATTAACTTTTTTTGTACGTACGAAAAGCAAACAACAACCACAACTTAAATAAGTAAATAAATGTATTTATTTCTTTTGTTTTCAAATATATATTCTTATAAAAAATACCAACAAAAACAACAACTATAACAGAAAAGACAAAAGAACGAACAATAACAGCAGCAAAAAATAAATAAATAAAGAATTAACTTTTAAGTTTCAATAAAAGAAAAACACGCCATATGATTCGACAATTTGAATTCTGCAATACCAACAACTGACTGTTGCCATTGAAATGAATAAAAACGCAATAATTTCGATTTGTAAATATTAATTTATTTAAGTTCTTAAGTAATGCAGGCCGTCATTTTCAAAATTCAATTTAACAAAATAATACTGATTACTGACCGACCTTAAATAATATGTTTGAAATAGCCTTCATATAAATAAAGAATGAATAATGAATTAATTTGATGTAATTTTATTTTGATTTTATTATGATGTACAGAATTGTTTATAACAAATTTACAGGATTATAACAATTTTTCTTTTAACTTAGATATAAAAATGTATATAAAACTTCTTTTATTTTACACACCACTGTTTGTTTCATTTCAATCCATTTTTTGTTTTCGCATTAACTCTGTTAATTTTTATTTTTAATATATATTCGTATATCTCCATGGTTTTGTTATTCTGACTCTCTTTATAATAAATTTTTAGTCGCTTCTCTCTATTTAGCATATCCTTTTAATAGTTAATCGCCCTTGTTCTCTTTGTTTTTTTTTCCATATCCTTTTTGACAACCATTTCCTTACTCTACATATTTCTCATATTCCTAGGTGCCTAAATGTCTCTATATTTAGTTGAGCTCAGTTCAGTTTAGTTCCTTTATTTCTCTTTTTTTTATTTATTAAATATTTACTTCCTTTTTCTACCCCCACTATATAAACACTTATTGAATTGACAATATTTACTTACATGTTTAAAACAATTACATATATAGTATATCTGTTAGATCTAAATACATATGTTTTTGTGCAAGTTTTACACACTTTATTATTTGTTGCTGTTATCCTTTGCCTTAGCGAGACTGCGAGTACGAGTAAATTGTAGTTATTTTTATTCATATTCTCATTGAAAATATTTTTAACATACTCGTACGTAGATAAATATTCAATGAATATTAACGATTACAAGGATAAATGGATTTTTTTTTTTGCCCCTTTCTCATTATTATTATTTTTTTTTTATAATTTTCTTTAACCTTTTGATAAATGTAAAAAGTTCATGACCAAGGATTTTATATTTGAAAATTGCGAAATGTAATGTAAATGTCTATGGTTTGGTTATTAGCAAGGATTTAGTTTTGGTTTTAATATAAAATACCATTTATTTAGACGGAAACCTAATAAAAGGTACAATTTACAATTACAATTTAGTTTCATTGTCATTTAAGCAAGGTTATCACCAGGGCAACCAATTATGTTCTCCATGCTCTAAACGAAATATTATAGGCGCTTAAAAATGCTCTTATATCCTTAAAATAAAAAAATAAAAAAAAATATAAAAAAAAATAAAAAAATAAATAAAAATAAAAAAATGAGGGCTTTTCGACCAAATATTAAATTATCTGCAAAATTTTTCTCATAAGTGTAAAATGTGCAAAATGATGCTCCTAAGTATAAGATATGTAAAAATATGTCATTTTAATTGCCAAAATATGCTAAAAAAAAAAAAAGGATTTTCTTTAAAAATATGAAACAATTTGCATAGAAAAAATCGATGCAAAAATTCTTTAAATTGTCTGAAACAAATGAAACTAACAGTTTAGTTTATTTGAAGCCCAAGAAAAAATATAATTTTTACTACTTTTCAGAGAAAGGAGCCAAATGAAACTATACAAGATTATAAATTGAAAACTCTCACTTTTTGTGTCAATTGTGCTACATAAATAAAAATAAATGAGAAATAAAAATAAAAATTTCCCCTTGCTAGTACAATTTTTGAGGAATTTAATGGAGAGAAAAACTAAATTATCTCTTTAAAATCACTGCTAATGCCAAGAAAGTATTAGAGAGATACCATTTGATCACCAGTTATGAGAGGAATTCCTTAAAATATTAGATAGTATTAAAGTAGCAGAGTATTAAAAATGATTTTGTGGAATGTTGAAATAGTAATTACTGAAATTCAATTCCATTTAAAAAATTCTCTTCATTTTTATTCAGATTTAAGTGTTTTTTAAGTTTTTTTGTACTATAACCCAATACATTTCAAATTAACTGAGTTCTGGATAGTTGACTTCCCTTGGTACATAGCAGCACCATTTGTTTAATACCACTCAGTTATTTTTTTGTTGTAATGATAAAAAGCGAGTTCATATCATGAAAATTTGTTCTGCTTTCTAATCATAGAAAGGATTATTTTTCGAGTATTCTAATTTGCGTACATTTCTCTGTTTAAAGTGCTTTTTTCCCCACACGTACAAATGTCTTTCCCAAAATTTGTTCGACAATTTTTTTTTTTTTAATTCGATATTTATGTATCTATATTTTCCATAACATCTGTATATATAGCTCTTTAGATGGCATTCATATTAAAAATAATAATAATTTTCGTTCTCTCCTTTATCTCTACATTTTTTCTGGAGTTCCTATTAAGAACTTTTTTTTACCTCTTTCAAATTTTCTGATAAAAGTACGGAGCAATTTTATTAATGAGTCACATTACAATCAGAGATGTAGTGATTTTCGAATAGTGTATCTTACTATGCGGCGCACGTTGCACGTTGGAGTAGAATGTGTCAAAAGTGGCGCTTAATTGAATTTTAAAATATAAAATTTTTTAATAAAATTGGGTACCGAATAAAAATAGACAAAATTATGTATCAATATCAATTAAAATCTTTAAGCTAGGTTATGTTGTCTTCTTACAAGGAGCTGTCAAAGTTAAAATTTTTTTTTTACATTTTCGAAAAATAGTAAAAAATTAAATTTTCATCAGATTTCAGTGTATTTATTTTAAATAAAAAGTATTTAAAAGTAAAAATTTGAAAGAGAACCATGAACTCCTGGTATTTAAGTGTACTTTTCTTCAAGTATTTGTAAATTATATTTTGTCCTAATATTTTTGTTATTTTTTTGAAAATTGTCCTAAAATACACTAATTTTTAAATTAGAGAAAATATTAAAAAAAAAAAAAACTCCAGCAGATTTTATACAAAAAACAGCTTAAATGCAGACATTTTCTTTGCTTTATCAAGCATGAAACAGTGGGGAAGAATCGAAATAAATCTGTAACTTCTAATCGGCTGGATGGATTTGCATGAAATTTCACATAGGCGTAGCAAAGGACGGTATCATTTTTAGTTTACAAGCAGGATCCAATACACGCAGGAGCGGAACTATGGGGTTCAAAATAGGGTACTAATGTCATTGAAAAGGTTTAATTACTAGCGAATTTTTGTTCCTCACCCGATTTCCAAAATTTGTATATACCCTTAATGCCCTTGATAAGTCCTTTGGAAAACATGCTTGCATGTACTACTTATCTTATATATTTATATAATCTCATATATATATATATATATATATATATATATATATATATATATATATATATATATATATATATATATATATATATATATATATATATATATATATATATATATATATATATATATATATATATATATATATATATATATATATATTTTTTTTTTTTTCAATAATCTCAATTTTACTAGATTAAAAAGCAAAATTATCTATCGAACAAAGAAAATTTTGAGTCCTTATCTTTATTGAGTCAAAAGTTAAACGATTTTGAATTGGAAAGTTTTCAAAAATTAACAAACAGATGGACGGACATTAGAATTAAAAAAAAAAAAAGAACTTGAAATTGGAAAAATATTTTTTTTTTCCACTTCTCGATTAATATAGAAACCAAATGAAGGTACTTAAATTTTGATATCACCTTTCCCTGATTTAAGTGGAATTTTCGACCCATTTAACCTAAATGTATAGACGGACGGACATTGCCATGCAGCCAAAAAATATTTCAATTCAATTCAATTCGTTTATTTAAAATAACATTATTTACAAGGATATTTTATGTTATTTTTATATAATGAGTTCAAGTTATATATCTTTTGCAGCATAAACATTATTTGTGAATTATAAAAAGTAAATACATGTAAATATTAATTTAGGAGGAAAAAAATATACAAAAACCTATTTGAGTTTAATTTTAGTGTTTTAAGATAAAACTTACAAACTAATTAATACTACTTAGGATGAAACTAATTCATTAATGTGATGATATTCCGAATACGAACAACGTCGGTAAAAATTCTGTAAAAGTCTGTCAAGTTTATTTTCAACTAGTTCAATGTTTGCTAGAACATGAAGCCGACGAGTAGAGAAATACCAAGGTAAATTAAATATTAATTTCAAAAGCTTATTTTGAATGATTTGAAGTTTTTTTACGTGGCATTTCGCAATTTTAGCCCAAGCGGGAGCTGCATAAAACATTATTGCATGGAAAATGGATTTTAAAATAAGCTTTTTGTTATTAATATTTAGTTTTGAATTACGGTTTATAAAAGGGTATAATATACGGATGAGTAAATTTACTTTATTAATAACATAACCAATGTGATCTTTAAATTTCATTTTAGGGTCTAGAATTACACCTAAATACTTAACGTTATGTTCCCATTGTATTAGATCGTTGTTAAAACGAATACCGATTTGAGGTATGAAGCATTCCTTACGTTTCCTAGTGAAATATATCGCTTGTGTCTTACTGCTATTTAACATTATTTTCCATTTATTAAAATAGTTGGATATTTCAATAAGGGCTCTTTGCAGATTTGATATAATTTCATTAGCCATAGTTCCAGAGCAGATAACTGCAGTATCATCGGCAAATATAGACAATGTACAGTAATCTAAACATGGGAAGTCTGCTGTGTATATATTATAGAGTATCGGTGATAGACATGATCCTTGAGGACACCCAGCGATGACCTCGAAACTTTTAGAACTGTGCGAACCGATATGTACTTTAAAAATGCGATCCATGAGAAAACTTTGAATTATCTTAATAAGTTTTGTGGGGAAATTTAAGCAAATCATTTTATAGATTAACCCTTTGTGCCATACCGTGTCGAATGCCATGCAGCCAAAAAATATTTGGAATTCTAAAAATGCATTTTTCACTAACTAATAAATAGAAAAAATAGAACGTGATCATAAAAATTTTAATATCACCATTTCCTGAATTATGCGTCATTTTCGTCCCATTTAACCCAAATGTATAGACGGACGGACATTATCATTCAGCCAAAAAACATCTTATAATTTTAAAAATTCAATTTTTTACTTACTAATAAATAGACAAATTAAATGTGATTATTAAAGTGCTGATATCACCTTTTCCTGAATTATGCATAATTTTCGACCCATTTAACTCATTTTACTACAAAAAAAAATCGTAAAATTCTAAAATTGAATTTTTTTTTACCTAATAATCAATAAAGAAATAAAACGTGGTCATTAAAATATTGATATAACCTTTCCCTGAATTAAGTTCCATTTTCGACCCCTTTTACCCCAATGTGCGTTGGGTTAAACAGTACTCAAAACGAGGATTAATTCAGAAAATAAACTGTGGATATTGCAATAGATTTGTATACCTGGTAATAGAAAACAAACTGAATTATCATAATCTGTAAAATTTATTGTTCTATGTTGTTTACTTTTTTTTAACACACTCTCTCAAAGTTCAATAATTTTTCATAAATAATACTATAGTAACAAAAATTTAAATTTTCAAAATTCCAAGTGGGATATTTGTTAGTTTTTGTAAAACGATAATTCTTTTTTTTTTTTTTACAGGTGGATTAAGCTCAGATAGTGGACTATATTCTAAAATAAAATTTATTCTGATACGTTGTATATTTTTAATAAATTTGAAAAAATTACCCTAAAAATGGGGTATTTTCGATATATGTAGAGTCTTAAAGAGTTATTGGGTGCAATTGGGTAAAAAAATTTTATAGTGATAAAGTATAAGAAAAAAAAAAAAAAAAAAACAAAAGTAACCATAAAAATTAAAAAAAAAAAAAAATTGTTTTTCGAGATATTTTTATTTTAAATTGTAGTCTTTTACGTATTTATGAATATACATTATTAAAAAATATAATTTTTTTAAATTAAAGCTTCCAAAAATTAATCCCCTTTTTCGCTATAGTTCAACCCACTGTGCGGCATTCAAAAAAGGCAACATTTTTATAATTTTTCTTTTGAGTTTGCCTTTTATGTTTACACAACACAAAAATTGTATTTTAGCATTCTTATTGCATTCATTTGTTTTTCTTGAGAAGTACGAAAAAGAAAAACGTATTGCCTTTTTCTCTCCCTCTCTTACGAAATCAGACTTTCAGCAAGAAGTAAATTCCTAATAATGTGAACGCCGCACAATATATGATTTAGAAGGTAGAGAAGTATAGAGTGAATGAAAAATTTTTAAATTTGATATTGTTTTGAAACTCCGTTGCATTAATATACTACTTAAAAAATATCTCCATCCAATAAAAGTTATAGCTTTTGTTTACCATTTCTGAATCCTCCATAAACTTCGAACAATTCGTCTTATATATAAAAGAAAGCATTTTTTCTCTTTCCAAAGCTTTTTAAAACATCTAGCTAACGTATTAAATTAAAATTTTGCTTACTTATAAAACTGTTTGTCTTACAAATCCTAACGGAGCCATATTTTTCTATCAGGGAGCGAATATACGCGGATTTTTTTTAATTTTATATAATATTGTTTAAAGTCGTTTCTGGTTTTAATAAATTTGTATTTACTATACTAATTGTTTGTTCTCCAAATCCTATCGAAAACTGATTTTGTATTTCGGTCAGGGAGCGTATTTACGTCGATTAGATATTATTTCGTTTTTAAAAGATTACTAATTTAATACTTTAATCATTATTATTCCATCAAATTCTAACGGCTTCAAATCTTTAACTTCGATTAGGTAGAGGAAAGGTGTCCAAATATTTTTCATATATTAAAAAAAAAAAATATTTTCGGATTTCTTTGTGCATATTTTTATAATATTATTTCTCCTGATATTGGCATTATACGCTAGTTTTAATAAAATCGCTGTTAACATATTAATAATATTGAATTTTATTTTAATAATATTGAATAGTCACATAGATCAAATATTTCAAAATATCTTCTATAATGACTAAAAATCACATATATTTCATACAAAAAATATGTATGCTAGATCGCATATGTTTACAGGTTAAAAAACTGCTAAATAATAATATTCGTTTTTCAATACCTAATTTCTTAAAATCAAATAAATCATAAAATATTTTTATGCACTTTTCATGTTCATGCAGTGTTTATTAAAATGACTTTTTTTAATATTTTTTGCTACAATATTTTTTTCCGTTTTAAATTTTTAAATAAAATTTTTTTGCGTTTTTGGTAAAGTGCCATTATGAGTATTCGAAATCAACCCAAAAACACACATTTGACGATTTCCTTTATAATAAGAAAAAAAAAAAAAAATTAAAAAAAAAAGCACAAAATATTGTTTTGAAAACAAAGTGTAAAAATGAAACACATAATTTTAAAAATGAAAAACACAAAATATTTATTTATAGTATAGAAAAAGATTTTAGAAAAAGCCGACAACACGAGACTTACAAAATTAACAAAATATTTAATAATAAACAAAAAAATAAAAATAAATAGCCCCATTTAACGTGTGATTTTGATAATATAAAATGAATTTCTTCTAAAAAAATAGACAATTTAAAATCGTATATCGTATATTAGATATAAAGCAAAAATATTCAATTGATTTATTTTTGAAGGAAAAGAAAAATTAAAAAAAAAAAATATATAAAATTTATATTAAAATTCATTCATTATTTTTCTAGAAATAAAACGTGTGTATGTGTGCTGTTTTGATCTCTTTCTTCCTCAATTATTTGGGTTAATGACAAACCTTGAAAAAGCTCAAAGTGAAAACAAAATATATTTATTAAATACCTCTCCTCTTTTCTTCAACGAAAAGCAATAAATTTTCAAAACGCATTTTAACCAGCCAAACAAACGAAACGCCATTAGCCAAAAAATATGCAAAGATTAAAGTCAAAAGTTTATGAAAAATTTCAAATTGAAAACAAAATGCAGAATATCAAAGCCCTGCCCAAAAATCCGGTTGTTCAATCGGGAGTTGCTGCTTTAATATCGGTGGGATTATTATCATGGTAAGTTTTGTAACTAATAAAATTTAATTAGAAATATAAATATACATATAAGAGTATAAAGAGAAAATGTTGTTGACGGAACTAAAATATTGTAGTTATAACTAGAAAAATTATTTGTTTGATTTAAACTTATTCTTTCATTTAGATGTAAACAAATTTAGAAGCTTTTATAATTTGTTTTATTTAAGAACGCAAAATCTATTAAAAACGAGAGAAACTATAGTTGGTCAAGACCGACCATATGATACCCTACACCATTGTGTATGAGCCAAAAATTAGACCTGTGGCAAATTATATACCAACACTTTTACTAAATGTAAAATAAAATATACAAATACAGAACAATGCATTGATACTAACATCTATATGATTTTATGCACTTTAGGGCGATTCTCGGAAGTGGGTTTATATGGGAGCTATGGTAAATTATGGACCGATTCTCATAAAATTTGGCAATGTTGTTTCTACTTATATAAAACTTATTTGTGGCGAATATTAACTTGCACGTTAATGTAATATCCGGAAGAGAGGTTTATATGGGAGCTATGGTCAATTATTGGCCAGTCTTAATGAAATTTGGCACTAAGATTAACACTTATAAAAAATTTCTTTGTGCCGAATTAAAATATTGCCATATTTAAGGCATTTATGACCACTAAACCCCTATACCGGGAGGGCATTTGTATGGGGGCTAGGTGAAATAATGTACCGATCATAACCAATTTCAATAGGCCTTGTGTCAAAATAACTGTTTCTGCCAAATTTCATCAAGATATCTTTAAAATTGCGACCTGTACTTTGTTCACAAGGTTTACATGGACAGACAGCCAGCCAGACGGACGGACATACTTTACAGTATACTTTAAGGTGGGGGTCTAATAATTTTTTCTGTGTGTTAAAAACATCAGCGCAAACGCTATACTCCAACCACCTATGGTGGTGTAGGGTATAACTATTCAAGACTCCATTTTACAAAATAAAAACTCAAAAATATTATTTGTTTGGAATTTAGAAATAAATTCTTACAAGCTATTAAGAAAATTAAGAATATAATTTTAAAAAATTTTCCATCATATTAACACCTTAAGCCTTAAAAAATATTTTGAGGTTAATTATGATAATAACAGCATGTTTCTAAACTGACTGTTCATTCTGACGTTTTTACATGGCCACCATTCTCTAGTGCTCATACATTTTTTTTATATTTTCATATGATTTTTTGTGTAAAACAAAATTTTGTACAATATTTATACACATGACATACATTTTTCGTTATTTTTTTTTTTTTAATTAGGAAACTTTTTTATACGTCTACGTGTGGTGGCAGTAGGATGGATCACCCTTTTCCTCTAAATATTCTGTACATGTTTAAGCATGTGACAATTTCATCTTTTTATATTGTATTTTTCGTTTTACATTTTATTTCACCATTAAAAACAGTTCGAGAAAGAAAATAAGTTGAAGCAATTTCTTAAAATAAAACGTTCATTTCACAAAAAAAAGAAGACCATTATTTAGGTCAAAGAACTTAAGGGAAATATACTCACAAATATTTTAAATGACTTTCATTTTGTTATTTTTAATATTTTGCAATAAAACGCTGCAATAAATTTGTCACATACATGTATGTAGATATAAGTCTAGCTACAGGGGGTATAATAAGTGTGGGTACAAAGTTAAGGAATATAGATTCACATTGAATGGATGGATCCAAATAATTTAAAATAATTTAAAATATTTTCTGTAAAATATTTTACATAATAACTTGTATGTCGACGCTACGTACCACACAGAGAATGCTCAATATAGGAGTATGGTTTTCTTACGTGGAAGTGACGTGAATTGGCTCTTGGTGGTTATTTGACTCCCCTAGACTTTCCTTAATCGGGTTTTCTAAAGTTGAAGGTCCATTAAACCCCGGCTACAACGCAAACTATGAAAATTTTTGATCCGTGCTACCTAAGAAACCTGTTATATTCTACGATGTTATATTCTATACATTGGCCGTAAATACTTCACATACAGCTTGTGTGTACGCCCTTAGAGAACACTTCTTAAATTTTTTAAAGAAATTTATAACTTATATTCTGTATTTCAATAGTTCAAGTTTTTGTCGTGAGTTTCAGTTAGGAAATGTAACTTCTAAAAAAATAATTAAACGTAAACAATTAGTAAAACGTTTAAATTTTGATCATATCTTATAAGGGTTGGTCATTCGTTAAGTATAGTTAAATGGTCTCCGGAGACCCTAATCTTACACAGTGGATTTGAATGCAACTGAAATTCAGTGGAAAATATTTATTTGTATGTATAAAACAAGTTGTTCTACATAGAGAAGGCAGTGTGTCAGATTTGCAATGTTCTGGTATCCAGCTAATTACATAAGAAAATGAGGAGGTACCCAAGCTTTCCAAATGGGCAAATAAATATTTTAAAAAAGTAAACCAATAAGAAAAGCAACAAAGGTCCCCTAAGTTAAATTAAAAAAAAACCTTTAAGTACCCAAAAAGAGCCTTCTGACTATATGAGAATAAACAATTTTTAACGACAAATATACCAACTACAAGACATTCCATACCAATTGACAGATCAGCAACCCCAACTTTTATCCACGTCTCAAAACAGATCTAAACCGCAACAGTGATACTTAAATCGTAAAGGTACGTATGCCCAGCCAGAAGTACGAGACCAATGGTCTTAAGTCTTTTAAGAAGCTTTAATGAGATGGTCAAAGGTCCCCCATCTATGCTCCTTATTCAAACTAATTGCAATTTGGTGCGAAATATGGAAAACTTGTGATGTAAGACACAAAGTATATGAGGGAACATGTGACCGAACATATCGTTTTCTCTTTCTTAAACATATACATAGTAACTTTTTTTTAACACAATTACTTCTTTCCCTTAAAAACTGATTTCGACTTTTGAATTATAAACATTGTCATCTTTGTGTTTATTTTCAATGAACAGTGGGGCAGAATCGAAATTTTTTAGAAATAATTCTGTAACTTCTTATCGGCTGGATGGACTTACATAAAATTTCAGATAGAGGTAGCGGAGGACAATTTTAAGTATGGAAGGGGGCCCCACTTACCCTTCAACAGAGACCAGATTTTAATACTAAAAAAAAACAACTTTTTATTTTCATTTCAATCGAAAAACAATCTTTAATGTTCAAAAAATAATAAAAATCCATAATAATTTTTTTTTTTATTTTCATCAATAGTTTAATTTTTTTCACCATGATCGAAATAAAACGAGAGAGAACCTATAGTCGGTCAAGACCGACCATATGATACCCTACACCATTGTGTATGAGTTAAAATTTATACCTGTGGCTAATTGTAGACCAACACTTTTACTAAATGTAAAATAAATTATACAAATGCAAAACATTGCATTGATACTAACATCGATATGACTTATGCCCTTTAGGGCGATTCCCGGAAGTGGGTTTATATGGGAGCTATGGTAAATTATGGACCGATTCTCATAAATTTCGGCTATGTTGTTTCTACACGCAGAGAAAAAACATGGTTAAAGCATGATCACTATAACTATTCAATGATTATATAGCCGTTTTTCGTTTATTTAAATATACTGTGTTCATGATAGCAACATTTATGATTCTGTTTAATCATTTAATGATTACCCACAATCAAAATTTTAATATGGTTCACTGAATTATAATATGTATTTAAATATGTTTATATGAAATCATATATATGAAAAATCCAATCATTTAGTCAATTCTACAACAATTTAGTTAATTACATAACCATTCATTTCATTTTACAAATTTGATTAATTCTACAACCATTAAGCCATTAACTTTTAATGCCTTTTGAATACACATTTTTGTGTATCAGTTCAGTAGTTTGTTAGTATATTAATTCTCATTTAGTTTATATATGAACAAATATAAATTGACAAGTTTTGTTTTTATTCAGTATGATGAATGTACCACATATCGAGGTACAAATGCATATAAATATGAAAACATGGGATTATATATATGATAAAATGGAATTATACTTATGATGGAATTAGTTCATATATATGATAGAATGGAATAATATATATGATAAAATGGAATTATATATATGATTAAATTATTTTATATATATGATAAAATGGAATTATTAAATGATAAAAACATGATGAAATTTAAAGCAATACTTAAGAAAAGGTTATAAAACTTACTCAAAGTTATTAATAAAGTTATGAACCTTACTAATAAATTATAAACTGGAATCAAAGTATTGATTACGTACAAATATACTTATTGTAACCTGGAATCATATATTACAATCATAGTATGTTGCTCTTAGTTTATGGTCACTGGAACCATATTTTTTCTTTGCGTGTACTTATATAAAACTTATTTGTGTCGAATATGAACTTGATACTATCATTCGTATGGGATTTATGCACGTTAAGTGATTTTCGGACGAGGGGATTTATATTTATTTATAACCAATTTCAATAGGGTTCGTTCTCGTTTAAAAATAATTATTCATGCCAAATTTCATCAAGATATCTTTAAAATTGCTGTACTTTGTTCACAAGGTTTACATGGACAGACAGCCAGCCAGACGGATGGACGGACATCGTTAAATCGATTCAGAAAGTGATTTTGAGTCGAACGGTATACTTTAATGGGTGTCCGATAATTTTTTCTGTGCTTTACAAACATCAGCACAAACGCATAATACCCCAACCACCTATGGTGGTGTAGGGTATAAAAATATAAACAAAAACAAAAGGATGAATAAAAAAAAAGCAATCATTTGAAATTTTTTCCCTACTGATATTTATTTTTAAAGATATTTATGATTTTCATCATTACGGATATTTATATTAAAAAATAAAAATCTCTCACATATTTTTCTCAACAAATTAAAAGACATTTTGAACAACAAATATATTTATATTGATTGAAAAATAAAAATAAAAAGCGTTTGGATTCTTGCTTTTCAGGTGCGAAGCTATTCTTGCTAATACAAAGAAAATAGTTTACTAATAGTCAAAATTTTGTTTCTTATATGACTTAAAATATTTTTACATCTTCTTAAATCTCGATAAGATCTATGAAAAACGTGCTTGCAAGTGCTATTTATCTCTTATAGTTTTTAAGTTATTTCAATTTAAAATTAGCATAGTGCATAGCATAGGTCGGCTGGCTGGCTGTCCATGTAAAGCTTGTGCGCAAAGTACAGGTCGCAATTTTGAAGATAATTTGATAAAATTTGGTACATATGCTTTTTTCAACACAAGGACGAAGCCTATTTGGTTTTGGTTATGATCGGCCCATTATTTCACCTAGCCCCCATACAAATGTCCTCCCGGAATAGAGTTTTAACACTTATAGATGCCTTAAAAATAGGAATATTTTAATGAAATTTAGTACAAATAAGATTTATATCAGCAAGAATCCGTTCATGAAGATCAGTCCATAACTGACCATAGCTCCCATATAAACTCCTCTCCCGAAAATCACTAACTTGCATAAATCCCATACAAATGTTAGTATTATGTTAATATTTAACACAAGTAAGTTGTATATAAGTAAAAATAAAACTATATGGATCGAAAAGGTGTAGGGTATCATATAGTCGGGCTTGACCGACTATATCTTCTTCTCTCGTTTTTTTTTTTTTTAAACCGAAAAAGTTTCTACTCTCTTTTCTCTCCAAAATAAAATTTTCTTTAAGAAAATATATGTAACAGTATTATACTTTTCTGAAAGGTTTCTTCACAGAAATGATTTTAGAATTAATAACAAACCCAAACACCCAATATGCCTATGTATAAACCCTGCCGAATTTGACCTTTTTTATATAAAATTTTTAGATTTTTTTGTTCTAATATTTATATTTATTTTTTACAAAAAGCTTACTTTAATTCCATTAATCCGAAATTCCATTTTAATGTTCGAAATCATATTTGGTCACATATTTAAATCTCTGCTAGAAATTGTTCTATCCATTTTCTTTTAGATATAAATGCTGATCATCATGATCTTTTCATTTTTAATTTTGTAGGAATATAAATTGCACACACTGTTTGTATATGAATTTTTATTCACATACAAGATATTTGCATTTTTAAGAATTATTTATGTATTTTATGCGGTTTTGCAGATATTCACATTTTAGAAGTCAATATAAATTATAAAATATATATAATATTTGCCAATGTATACAAGTCAATTACATTAAGAACACGGAGTACACAATTCTATATTATTTAATTAGAAAATAGTAGATTGACAATTATAGCCATATAGAAAAATTTGTCTATAAGTTTAAATAAAAAAGCACCCCATTTAAAGGTGTTGAATTTTTTATAGATAATTAAAGGCAGACAGATATAGAAACTTAAAAATGCGAATAAAAATTGGAGGATAGTCTTTAAAGTACTTTCAATATATTTAATTTGACTACTAAAAATATTTTAACACTTAGCTTTCATTTGCATTTGAATTGCCTAAAAAATTATTTAAGTTTTTTGCTTTAAATCAATAAAAGCATTCTAAAATTTTAATCATTAATGTAATTTGTTAAAAATCTCTATTATTTATTAAATGACTTTTTAGTTTGACCCTGTATATTCTATTTTTTCTAAGACCAAATTAGACAGTTTTTATTTTATTTGTTTGTATTTTGCTGCAGAGGGGTATGAAGATGACGATTATGTTTATCTTTGCACATAATTAAATGTAAATTAAGGAAATATAAAAACACTCAATTAATATTAAACGTAACAGAAAAAACTATAAAATTTTTATGATTACGAAACTTTATCTACTTGAAAATTACAAATGCAAATTTTCTAAAATTGCAACCAAAAGATTTAAAAAATTTTTCATGTACTTTTTTTAAATTTCAATTACCCATAATTTTTCTTGTGTATACTTTATAGTTGTTGTACTAATTCGAATTCTCCCCCCACAAAAATTACACATTTTTTCAAATTATCAATTTGTATGTGCTTGTTCATCATCATATGGTCAATATTTGTGCTTTTATTGAATTTAATCATTGAAGCGTGCCTTCATTTAGTTTAACAATTTTTATTATTTAAATAATAGAATTTATTTCAGTGTAAAAAAAATAATTGTATGTAATTTTTTATTGTGCCCCTATAATTGTGTGTTTGTCTAAGAGGAATGAGTGTGGGGACTATGA
Source organism: Protophormia terraenovae (assembly GCA_951394005.1). Taxonomy (NCBI): domain Eukaryota; kingdom Metazoa; phylum Arthropoda; class Insecta; order Diptera; family Calliphoridae; genus Protophormia; species Protophormia terraenovae. Next base: position 76,941,115 of record OX596076.1, on the reverse strand, counting down.
TTTTGATTTTAAAATTACTCATATTACTCATATTGTACATTTTGTTATTGTTTTTTATACATAAATAGATGTCAAATCGACAAATTGTTTAAGAAATGTACAATTGTGTATTCAATCGTTTTGATATTGATGTTATATCTGTTGATTTTGTAGTTAATAAATATTTTAATTTATTCATTTATTATGATCATCAAAAATATCATTGATAGTGAGGCAGGCAGATGTTTACTTTTCAAAACAATAATAAAAAAATAAACGTGAATCAATGGAGGGTGTCATTTCAAAATGAGAAAATAAATTTGTTTAATCGATTAACGAATTGTTAATTTGTTATCGATGGAATATTTAAATGGGAGCAATTCTCATGAATTGACTTAAAGAAAAGTTTTATTTTGGCTAAATATAGGATTAAATTATTTAAATTTTGTCTGAGATTTTGTATGAACGCAGCTGTAATTTTAAGTAGTGAGCCAAAATAATGAGAGAATATTCTGTTAACCAAATATTAACACTTTTGCTATATTGTATCCACACATTACACATTTTGACAACTTTCCAGGATATAAGTAGATTTTTGCGGCAAATAATTATTGATGATTATTTTTCAATGTCTATAATTTCTATATAATTTCCATATAATTTTTTTTACATATTCTTAAATTCATTTAAAAATTATTGTTTTAAAAAAAATTTAATATGTCAAAAATTCGTATTTTTGTTTTGCGAAAACTCAAAAAAGTATTTTTTTAGTTTTTATTAATACATATTTAGCATCAAAAAAATTTTAGTTTAAAAATTTTCTTCGAGATGGAACCATATTTGGTTCTTTCGATTATACAAATATATATATATATATATATACAGTGGTGGCCATGAGGTTAGCACACATCATATCTATTATTTTGTCTCATTACAATTATTTACTAAAATTTTTGCTTTTTAGTGTTGTTTATGGTGTCTGCAATAAGTCCCGTTACTTTTTTTTGCATTCTATCGCAATTCTTTTATTTTTTAATTTAAGTGCAGTAATACCTCTGTCAAATAATTATATGTGCAATATTTGTTTTCTGGTTTTTATATATTCCAAGAGTGATATACATTTCATTGGTTTACAATTTTTTTCATTCTTACCTAATGTCCCTATTTGCAAAATTTTAGGTTCCTCTTGGCATTGTATTTAAAGTACCGTTAAAATAAACATATCATTCTCTAAATTTTAATAGAAAATAATTATAAGTGCAAATTGAAATTTTTACTCAACAGACTGACATGAAGTCCACAGTTTGAACCGTTTAACCAATTAAAGTTAAAATTAAAGTTATTTGGGGAATATTTAAAATGATTAGACCTAAAATACCAAAAAAATTTTTTTTTTTTTTTTTTTTTTTTAATTTATAGCCAAAATATGTTACCAGGTCATGAACTGTCAGTTTAAGAGCTGAAATCATTAAAGTAAGACGTCAGTTTATGTAAAGTTCCAAAAAATGGTGTATACAGAAAATGGGTATCATAATACTGTTGAAAATTTTAAAAAAATCTGAGAAATTGCTATCATTCTAGGAGCGGTAACCCATAATCAATTGCTTATTAGCGGGGATTAAGGAAATTTTTCGAAGAAAAACAACATGTGTTACAGACAAACATCGGCCAAATGAACGGGTTTTAATAATTGGACGTGAGCATAAAATAATAAAAGAGGTTTTAGATTAAAATTATGACCTTTGGGTGGCAAAAACATAACTAATAGAGCGGTACAAAAATCCACACGCAGGATTTTATGATAAATATAATTTTTTGGTTAAAAACTTTAATTACACCATGAGTTCATGTACATAAGGGATGAAAAATATTATATTTAAATTATCCAAGTGTTTATCAAAAATATTACATGGGTATTCGACGTCTACAAAAGACATGCTTGAAGCGTAATCATAGTATCGAATCGCACATAATATAAGTCAATTTTAGTTCTAGATAGAAGTTGAAAATATTTATTGGACGTAGATAAATTAATTCACAGCACAACATAAATTTACTTTACAAAAAATGCAATAGATTCGTTGATGAATTTCCTACAAAAATTTGATTTTTCAGTAAATTAATGTGACGATGTTACTATATCGGGCCTCAAAATCGGTTTTTAAGTCACAAAATATTATATTTCTGCAGCGACCAGTAATGATCCTCAGACCTTCATGACATAAGGATTTCCAAAGAATACTGTATGCTGAGATATATTTAGATTCAGAGCTATATGACAATATCAAATGTTTCAAATTGATTTTTTATAAATATACTACAGTTTTGACCTATATATATGTAAAGCAAAAAGGACGAATCTGTATAACGAAGGATGCATCTGGTAACGTTATATTAGGACAACACAATTCCTTAACAACTTTCATGAATATTGAAAATTAACTTTATTTAAATAAAGGATTTTTATAAAATTCTTGTCGTGCACACATAATTATTTTCTATGAACAATTTTAAAATCAATTAAGTTTTGCTACAAAATACACATAAGAAATAAATTTTTCATTTGACTTATAAAGCTCTAATAAACATTAAAAATATAAAAAAGGTTTGAATTTGAAAATCCTATTTTTGAAGAAAATAAATTACTTTATAGGTATGCACATATAATTATTTGACTGGGGTAGACAAAATAAGCTGGTCACAATTTTAGCACAAGCAAATATATTCAAATTTTTTATATGTTTTTTGTGAATATAAATAATTAATTGGTAAGTTTAGATATTATTTCATCAATGAAGATAAAAAATTAAATAAATAAACATTATTTAGACATGTCTAAAAAAAAGTGCTGTACAGAAGAAAAACGTAAGATTATTCAACAGATGTACTCAAGAGGAATAAGCATAAGTGAGATTGCTAATACTTTGGAATGTTCCAGAAAAATGGTTTATAATGCACTAAACCATATTCGGAAGTATGAAACATTTAAAAATGTTACACAGGCTCCTAGGCCAAGAAAAACGTCACGTAAAGAGTATTCTTTAATATATAGAATCTCTGTCGAAGATCCTTTTAAAAGCTCCACCGTAATCCAGAGGGAAATTTCAAGAAAATATGGTATCAACGTGTCCTGCAGAACAATAAGATGAAGACTTAATGAAAAACATTTACGTGGATGCATTTCTCAGCATAAGCCACACGTTTCAAATAAGAACCTACGGAATCGGTTGTGCTTTGCTCGTGAGCATTTGGAAAAGTCGTTTTTTGGAAAAATGTCCTCTGGAGTGATGAATCCAAATTTTGTAGATTCGGATCGGATGGTAAGAGGTATGTATGGCGTCCTCCAAACATGCAACACAATCCAAAGTACACTTCTAAAACAATAAAACACGGTGGAGGAAATGTGATGGTGTGGGCAGCTTTTTCTGGGCATGGCGTTGGTCCTATATGCAAGATTGATTCAAATATGGAGAATATACTACTAAATACAATGATGCCTTATGCAGAGGACAACATGCCACTTAGGTGGAGTTTTATGCACGACAATGACCCAAAACACTCCTCACGCTTAGTGAGGAGTTGCTTGGAAGAGAACAATATTAACTTGTTAAAATGGCCAGCCCAATCTCCGGATCTCAATCCCATTGAGAACCTTTGGAATGATGTGAAGCAGCACGTAATGAGAGCAAAACCTAAAAATTTGGTCGATTTATGGACAGAAATAGAAAAAGCTTGGTATGCTATTTCAGTGGAGCGCTGTATGGGACTTGTGGAAAGTATGCTAAGGAGATTGTCAGCTGTAATAAAAAATAATGGATACCCAACTAAGTACTAAGTTTATAGTGAAATAAGTTTTTTGTTTTGTTACTTTTTTTTAAATGTGAATAAATTTTTTTTATTTTGTGCTAAAGTACTGTCCAGTGTTTTTTGACGGTTATTCTATTCTGAACAGAAATTAATACGGATCATAATATCTAGAGTCAAGATAAACAAAGTATTAAAAGATTACATATTTTGATCCACACAACAAAATTTTGTAGCGAAAGGGTTAAACAGTTAATAAAGAACAGAGAAAAAAATATTTCAAATAATTTTTTAATAAAATTATTAATTAACTTTATATTGGAATTTAATTATGTGATTTATTAATATAATTAATTTTCTAATTGGTTTACAGTTTTGTTTTTTAATAAATTGACAGCTGTTAATAAAATATAAAGAAAAATTTAATATTTGTCTATAAAAGTACAGAAATAAAATAAATTTAAGTAAATTTAAAAAAAATGTTCAGATCATTGCATCTATTTAAGGAAAAGAAGTAATAATAATATCAATTATTCTAGTTATTAATATTATCATTTCGATGATTGGAGCAAAATCAATTAAAAATTAATTAATATTACAAATTTCGTAATTGAAGTCCATTTTTACTTTTTTCTGTGAACCTGAATAAAGTTCATCTCCATTACAGAAAACCATAAAAAAGATGACAAAATACTTGTTTTAAAAACTTTATCATAATACAATAATACCCCAATCACCTATGGTGGTATATTTTTATACCCTACACCATGGTTTGTTGGGGTATTGTGCGTTTGTGCTGATGTTTGTAACGCATAGAAAAAGTTATCCAACACCCACCTTACAGTGTACCAATCGACTCAGAATCACTTTTTAAATTGATCTAACGATGTCCGTCCGTCTGGCTGGACGGCTCGCTGTCCATGCACAAAGTACAGGTCGCAATTTTCAAGATAATTCAATGAAATTTGGCAAGTGGGACTTTTATGATACAAGGATGAATCATTGAAATCATCTAGATGTTATTATCAACGCATTTAAAGTCTTGGTCTACAATTGGTAAAAGGTCTAATATAAATCCCCTTCTCGAATTTTTATTCTCATACACAATGGTATAGGGTATCATAAAGTTGGTATTGATCGACTATATCTTCTTTTCTCGTTGATAATAAATTTGTTTAGACTAGCAATAAGATTTTCTCTCAAAAATATAGCAAACATGATTGGTGAAAATAGAAAAGATTTTTCCAATACAATACACATTTTACCTAATTTCATAGGGGTTGGTCCATTGACTAGAGTTTTTATTAGTGTGATCGATTATTTGACTTTTTGGATAAACCGGTTTTCGAATAGTGCGAATAGTTGGTATTCTGAAAAAAACCGGTTTTCGAATAGTTGGTATTCTGAAAAAACCGGTTGCCCTTTTTTAATTCAGAAAAAAAAAACGGTTAACCATTTTTTTGCAGAAGCAATATTTCTATCAAAAGACTACATTTCTTATAATATTAAAGTTAAAATTTATTAAATATAATTATTTTTGGAAATAACTATTAACCCATTAAGAAAAATTGTAAGAAAATAATCATTAAAAATGAGATTAACATAATATGGAAAAAGACTGTATCAGTTTTATTGAAACGATTCTGAAGGTGATTTTTTGAATAAAACATCATTAAAAAATAAAGAAATGCATCAAAAAAATATATAAAACATTTAAATTGGATGTCGAAATATAATAGGTGTTATAAAAGATAAAACAAAATTTAATTCAGGATAATTATTATTAATTTATTTGTTTAACCTTACAGAATTAATTTCAATTTAACCTTAAACTATATTTTTAAAACATAAGAAATCAGATTTTATGAAATTTTAAAAATTATTCCTAATTTTCAATTCAAATATCAATATTTCGTACATGGTTTTTGAAATAAAAAGCTTTTTTTCTATTCTACATTAAAAAAATTAACAATTTGAAAAAACCGACAGCACATTGACTGAAAAAAACCGGTTGGAAAACCGAGTCGTCTAAAATGTGCACAAATTCCATATAATTTCGGCAAAGTCGAATATAAGTTTTTTGTTTCTATGGACCAAAATTTACCAGGAAAAAAAATAATTTTATTAAAAAGTTCAATACTAAAATTTTTTCAAGATACATTTCAAAAGAAATTCAAAACTTTTTTTGGGGTAAAACGTATTAGATACGTGATTATCAATCACTAGTAGGGAACTGGAGATAAATGTTAATTTTATTTAACTAGGAACTAATTACTTTTTATTAAGTTGTGGGCTATTAATTTTCAAAATATTTTAATCTTTACAAAATTTATATTTTGATCGCGTATTTTTAACTTATCAAGATATTATTCACATAAACAAATTATTTCAAATATTTTATAAGCTCAAATAAATAGTAAATAGTAAATAGTAAATATTTATTTAGCATTGACAAAAAATACAAAAATATTCCATAATTTTTGCAAAATTAGCAAATTTTTTAATGTAAACGGAATTTTCCTTCAATACCAAATAAATTAAGTTGTGAGTTGATTATTAAGACAAAAAAGTATTGATTACTTAGTTTACACAAAATTTACTGCACCACTGAGTTATTGGTTTAATTTGTTTTAAGTTTAAACAAATAGCCTTCAGTATAAAGTGGATTTTTATTTAATATTTCTAATAAAATTTATAATATTACTAAGTTGTTTTTTTTTTTTTTTTGTTATTTTTAATCATAATATTGAGGTCAGTTTAATATTCGCAAGACCATTTTACACTATACATATAAATAAGTATTTTTATCTAGACAAAATAACCAATTTTGAGACGACATTTGTTTACAAACTCATACTCGTGTATTTTGTTATGACAAATAAATATTATTTTTATTCATATTAAAAAGCACTTGATGTTTTATTATATTAAAAAAAAAAACGCAAATAGTAAAATATGTAGAGAAAAACGCAAATAAAAATTGATAACAAATATAAATAAACAATACCTTTGTGGTGCAATATTGTCTATGTAAAGTAAACAAGCCCCCTTATGAGATACAATTATATATAGGGAAAAAGTCATCATTACCCTACAGTTTTGCTAATTTACAATAGCACTCTTCATTAATGTCTGGTTATTTGGCTGATTCGAATTTTTATATTTTTGAATACTAATAAAAACGTTCTTGCTACCTTGTAATCGCTGTTATGTTATTTATTTAGAACATAATCCACAGAAAAAAAAAAAAATAAAAATGGAATTCAATTACGAAATTGCTTATATCAATTAAAAAAGTAATTGATTTTGCTCCAATCATCAAAATGATAATATTAAGTCAAATTAATTGATTTTTTAGAAAATTTCAATTAATTTTTTCATCAAATAAATTAAAATTTTTATTGGCATTTTGATAAAAATGAACTAAAGTATTTATTAATACAGTTAAAAATATAACTAAATCTATACCTTTAATGTAAAAATTCTTTCTCTAATAAAAATACTAAAATTACGTTCAAATTATTTATTTCAATATTTTTTGCATTATTTCACAATAAAATGTATGAATGACTGTGTGTTGTATACAAGTATTCGTGTAGTCTTAAAAATAAATTCACTTATACTTATTCCACTATAAGTTCTAATAAAAGCGACAATTCCGCGAGTTGCTTAAAGTGGGGAACTTTTCGAGTTGATATTTACATCTAGGGGACGACACAAAGGAAAAAATATTAAACACATATTGTTGATCTTTATAAATTGCCAAACACACATACATAGTACTCATCTTTATCAGGAAATTCATTTTCCAGGGAGAAGACACACGATACATAATACTTAATAGTAACTTTGATACACAACGGATTTTTAATTTCGACATCAATGACATGAACATCTAAAATAAGACCAGAATACTTCAGAGTAAATCCAAACACAAAACATGCGTACAATTTCTGTAGTCCATAATCTTTGGGATCTAAGGACTTCATTATACTTTTATTAAAAACGATTAAATTTAGCAATAATTGACCATAATTTATATACAATTGACTTAAAATTGTATTTATTGGTAAACATGAAAGTTATTATTCAAAATGATTTTCTATTTTGTATAAATTTTTTAAAAGCTGTCAATGATTTAAAAATATTAATCACATTAATAAAAAACATTATTAAAATTGTAAATAAAATTAACCCCCTGTTTTTATAAAACGAACGAAAAATTCGTTTCGTCAAAATGTAAGGAAAACAACAAATAAATTTGAAATTTATTTGTTGTTTTCAATATAAATTGTCGAAACGAATTTTTCGTTCGTTTTTTAAAAACAGGGGGTAAATAATAAATTACTTGAAAAATGTTATTGAATAATTTGTTTTGTATCTGTGGAAAGTTTTGAAGTAACTTCTATAATATTATTTTATTTTATGCATCTTCATTTAACTTTGTTCTAGAACAACTATTTATTAGTCATATGATTCTATGCGATAAGTTTATTGGCAGTCTCAAGAACTACAGGGCTAAACATACACAACAAAATTAATATAAATATTAAAGACTCCTAATATATTATGAGGTGATATTTCGGTATTATATTTTTGCAAATGTATTTTTAACATGCTGTTTTCTTTAAATAGTTTAAAAAAATTTTAAAATTTTTTAAAAATCGTAGCAATTAAAAAATATAAATATTCAAAAAGACCAAAATTAAACAGATTTTCAAAAACAAATTTAACAATTTGCAAAAACAATACCAACACGCGAGAACGTTATGTTCGGCTCGGCCGAATCAATATACGCACCATCAACTTTTTCAAATTTTACGTTATATGAGAGGTGGGCGGTAAAGTCGGCGGACCTCGCCCATTTTTGGTCTCCAAGTTTATATCGACCCTCGAACTATCTGTATAAAATTTCATTATCGTACATGCTTTTTTTTTAAGAGATATCTGCACAAAATAATGAAATGAAGCTAAAACGGACACCCTGTTTCTAGTATTTTGCCTATAACTTTTTTGTTTATTAACCGATTTCGCTCAAATTCAATACCAAACAAACCTTATATAAGATAAATATTTGAGCCAAATTTTGTCCCCCGTTCGAGCCCTATCCTGCTTTCAACAGACGGACAGACGGACGGTCATAGCTAGATCGACTCAGAATCTAACCAGGACCCAGAAAATATATACTTTATGGGGTCTTAAATGATTTTTTCGACATGTTACACACGAAATGACAAAATTAATATACCCCCATCTTTTTGATGGTGAGTATAATAATTTTAAAACATAAATTTAAATTTGCTACTTTATTCCAAATGATTTCAAAAAATTAAAAATTTTCAAAAAGAAAAAGGGACAAAGTTTTCAAACAGTTACTAATATTCTAAAAAGGACAATTGAAAAAAATTAAATACAAATATAAGTATCAATTAAAAAAAAAAAAATAATAATGTCTAATATAACACTTGTGTAAGAACTTCAAAAATATTATGCAAACACTTTTCCAAGATTTTATACATTTGATTATTCTGTATTTGTTCTAGTTTAATGATGAGTAAATGTACCTGAGTTTCATTCTCAAATTAACTTTTTGTAACAAAATTGGTTACCAAAGAAAAATAGACAAAATAATGTTTCAATAACAATAATAATGATTGGACTAGGTAGCATTGTTTTTTTTTTACTAAGTTGTCAAATTTTTTACAGTGCAGTACATTTTTTAAGTGTACTTTTATTAAAAAAGTTTCTTCAATCTTAATGTTAAAATAGATCACCTTCAGGTATTTTAGTGCGTTTTTCCTTAAGTATTTGAAAAAATTTTTTTTCCAAATATTTTTTTAAAGTAGTTTTAAAATACCCTGATTTTATTATAGTCAGCGTTACCGTTGAGAATTTTAAAAAAGTGTCCAAAAAAGGGGATTTCAAAATAAAGTTGCCAAAAAAGGGGATTTTTTTAAAAAAAAAAGGGCCAATTGCTTTGAAACCTAAAGAAACTCATTAAAATTTGTTTATTTGATAACAACAAAAACAAATAATTTTGTATTTTAAGAAATACTACTAAATTCAATTCTGTTACTAACAAAATAATTTATTTATAATTATTTTACAATTTTTATTATTGCAAAAATAAAGTTTTATTTACAAAAATAGTTGACATATAATTCTCTTTTTATAAATCACACTTCTCTATATTTGTACGAGGTCTTCACTCGTATTCCAGTCTTTCAAGTCCCCGTCGATCCAATTTAGAACTGAACGTATGGATCCACAAGTATTGTATTATGTCTGTTGGACAAACTATTTTTTATTTATGATAATTTAGTAAAAAAAAACACGTGCCCCCGAAGGATTGCTACAAGGAATGTAAAAATATAAATTAGGATATAAGTATTCATCGTATCTGTTTTTTACTTTCTCAATCCAGTCCAAAAAGATTCAGTATAGATGATTTTAATAACTAACAGTTTCAGTTCATTTATAAATACTCCGCGGCTTTTTATATCATTATACTGTGAAACAATCTCAAAATAATATTTTTGTTTAAATTAAGATATAATGGGTCGATGTATTTCAATCAACTTAATTTCTCGTCATTTAGCACATAGTCTCAGAAAGTCGCCATTTAAAAAAGGGGCCAAAAAAGTGGCCAGGTGGTTGAAAAAGGGGCAATTGGCAACTAAAGTCGCCAAACGGTAGCACTGATTATAGGTTCTTTTCATATTTTTCTGAAAAATAGTACATATTGCCTTTTTAATATTCTGAAAGAAATAGTGCGCATATATAGCCCGATTTAAGAAATTAAAAATACCAGTTGCTATCAAAAAAAAAGAATTTTTCTTTATTTGCTTTATATTGTGACAGAATCGAACTTTTTGGAAATAAATATGTAACTTCTAATCGTCTTGGATTTCTAATCCTTTGGAATTACGATCAATTTTACATAGGGGCAGCAGAGGAGTATACAATTTTAACTAAGTAGCAATCAAAGTTCAGACATAGACAATTTTTAACCACTAGCAAAGTTTTTGCTCCTTACCCTATTTCAAAAATACCCAATATCACGTTAAAGATATAAAAATAAAGCCTTTGGAAAAAATTCTTCTACTAATTTGAAATTTCAATTTTACAAGATCTTTCTATATATAGCCCAAAATTTTCGACAGCTTTAATTATATTTTTTATAATTAGGTAATGCATAAAATTATTTACCGAATAAAGTAAGAAATTATTAAACAGTCGGACGGAAAGACGGACAACAGAATTATCTAAGAAATATTAAAAATTGATCTTATTGATCAATAATTATCTATCCAATAAAGAAAATTTGAAGTCGACATCTTGATGAGTCCAAAAAGAAACGATTTTAAAATTGAAATTTTTGAAAAAATTTTATAAATTACAATGTATCAAAAAAAAAAAAAAAAAAAATAATAAAATAATAATTTTCCGCATTGTTGTTTTTATAGAACTTCTGCCACCTGTTTGACGAATTTATTAATTTTTTTCAGTAGCGACTAAATGAAAAATCGTAAGAATATGTGTGAACCTAGCCAGCTTAATTGTGCTATAAAATTGACATCTCTTCTTTACAATCAAAAACTATTATCAGTTGTTAAACTAAGGTCATCTTTATATAAATTTACACTGATTTTGACGTTTGTCTATAAAAATTATACTAGAATTATTAAATAAAAAAATATTTTAATAAATTTATTAAAAATTGTATTTATTCTATACCTTTATATTGATTCCACTTGTTGAATGACCAATACTGCATACAAAAATAATATAAATTTGAGATAGTTTAAAGTCACGTAATATTTACTAAACTTAATTGGCACAATTAAATTAAAATGAAAAGAATGTTGTAAAACATTCTTAGACAGATGTGCAGCGTAATGAGGGATGGAGCCAAGAAAAAGTTTTTTTTTTTTTTTTTTTTTTTAATAAATACAGCTAAACGAAATAAAATTATAATAGCTAAAATTATTTGAAATCTGGACCTTAGATATGAGTACAGTTGGCAGCACTTTATTAAATAAGTTTTACCTATTATTAAAGTTATTATGTTAAATATAGCAAATAAAATTCTTAAATATTTTATTATATCATAAATTTGACAAAACCAATACTATACATATGTAAATTTTTTTATTACATAATTTATTTTATATAAATTGTATTGAAGTATTGCAAATATTATCAGATACATGTATGTGTATGTAAGTAATTCATCAAAATTGTTGTAAATGTAACGATTTAAATTGACGTACAATCTCGTTATAAATCAATTTTGATTAGCTACTAAATAGCTTTATTATTACTGTAATTAAATGACAATTTAATTTTGATTTTTCTTTTATAAATTGGCAATTAGTTTATAAAATCCAATACAAAAAAAAAAAAAAAAATGTAAAACTAACGTTTTTTCTTTTATTAAAAAAAAAACGTTTATTTTAAAAATAAAACAAGAACGAATAAAAATTCATTCATTTTTACAAAAATCTACAAATGAAAAGAAAAATAATTATTTTTACTTTGCCAAGAAAAAAAATTACAATTTGCTAATTTTAAGAACTGCGCAGAAATGATTGTTTCAATTACTTTTTTTTGTCTGTGAAAAACTAACAATTTTATTTTCAATCCCATTACGGATACGACGACTACTTCTACTCGTACCGATTAATTTTTAAAAAATATGATTCACTCTTTGTTTTATAATTATTTCCATTAATTAATTTTTTTTTTTTTTTTTTGTATTTTGTACTCGAGTCATTACTATAAAATTTATATTAGCAAATAAGTACATATAATAATTTAAAATGCTGACATATAATGGGGTGATATTTCAGTAAAATTTAATTTTTATTCTATTGCTTTTTTCTTTGAATTACTAAACAAAATTTAAAAAATTTGTGGTTTCTTAGGTCTTTAATAATGTCAGTGTACTTTTATCTCCTTATTATTTTATTTGTTACTTTTTTCAAAATTGTTATTTTATTTAAAACTTTTGGAAACTACATATGTATATACAGGGTTTATATTCGATTTTTTTACTCATGCAGATATCGAATTACATAGTAGACCCTTTTACACTTAATATTAATTTGAAGTCTTTATAATTTGAAAATATTTATAATAGAATAATTTAAAAACAAGTTTTCATTGCATGTAAAAGTATTCAGCTATTTATTATACACAGTACAAATTTTTAATTAATTAGTAAACAAACAATGTTGGCATAAATAATTAGTTTAGTTTTGGCAACAAATTGTAATGGTTACAATTTTGATTAGTTATTAAATATACTTTTGTATAATAAATAACAAAAAATAATAAAAATTGTATAACAACATTTATTATCAGTAGCTCGAGAGTAAAATTTACTGTCAACATTTAACAAACAAGCGTGTAATAAATTTCAATACAAATTCTATAAACAATATTGTTTTATAATTAAATTTATTATTTTTATTATAAACACAAAAAAATTTTATTGAAAAAAAAAAAAAAAAAAAAAAAAAAAAAACAACAAATAGAAAACATTTCCTTGAAAAAAATTTAAATAAAAAAAAATAATAATTACTTTGCAGTAATTATAAAAAAAAAAAAAAAAAAAAAAAACAAATTGAAACTAAAATCAGCTGATATGCAAATTGACATTGAGAGGAAAGTGAATGCAAATAGTTATCTCATAATATTGAATATCTTATAAAGTTGCATAAAAAAAAAAGAAAAAACAATCTTATAAACATCTTCAGCAGACCTTATTATCATTATAGTGCTAAAACGTTATATTTACTTAGTATTTTTTTGTTTGTTTCCTCTTTATCAGCTCAAAAATAATCTATAATTTGATTTATATATATAGTATGTATATTTAGCGGTACTTTAAAACGTGACTTATTGTTGATATTGTGAAAAAAAAGTATAATAACACAGGTCAACAAAATCGTCAAACAAATTTATATCTCGAATAATACTACAGAATTATTATTCCTTAGGCTTTGATATAGTGTATAAAATCAAATGAAAATTGTCCATCACGTCACATTTATATCCCATTGAGGACCAAAGAAAATTAGCTTCCTTCCATGTAATAGGTAGAGGAAATTAGTCACACATGTTTTGTAATCAAGATATGGGGCTACAAAAATGTAATACTAGTCAACTCTCTAACTTGTCACTCATAGCCCCCAGAAGTCTTTAAAGTTGTATAAATAAAGAAATTCTCTATTAACCCTCATAAAACCATGGATAAATGAGGGATAAGGAGTGGGTGTGTAGGGGAAATTTGTATTTGATATAACTAATACAAGACCGCAGATTTCAAAAATGGTAAAATCGCATTGACAGAAAATTCGTAGACACCAAGGGTTTGAAAAAAAAAAATAAATAAATAAAAATCTAAGTTTAAATAACAAAGCTAACAAAAATTTAGAAAAACATTATATCTTGAATAATTTTGTTTAATTCTTACTCTTTAGACTAAATATAGATAAAAAAGTTACATCAAACATTTCCATCACATCACACTTTTAACCCATTGATGACCAAATGAAATATGTACCTCTAAGAAATTTTTAGGTTATATAATTTTCTGGGTAATAGATGGAGTAAATTATGGGTCCGTATTTTATAGAGAAGGAACAATAAAACAAAAGTGTAGAATATGTCATGTCTCCAACATGCCCTCCATACCATATAAAAGTCTTTAAAATTGATAAAAGCACTGAAAAAAGAGGAAAAATAAACGAAGAACATCAAAACGCTGTTACTGAGAGATTAGATTATATATTATATCCTACTTTGGTGACAGAATAATTCTGCTTCTTAATATGAGTGAAAATTAAAAATAGTTCATTCTTAAATCATAATTTAGGAAAAAAAAATATCCATATATTTTTCAATGAAGTTCAAAATAAAAAAATATATGTTTTAAAATTGTGACGTTAGGGAAATGTTTTACTTAACTTTCTGCACTATATTTAGTCTAAGGAGTTAAAATTGGGCCGAATTATTCACAATATAATTTTTTGTTAACTCTGTTATTTAAATTGGTATTTTTATTTTTTTCATACTTTTGATGGCTACGCATTTTCTGTGCGATTTTTAAAACTTTACCATTTTTGAGATTTACGGTCTTTTGTTTGTTATATCAAATACAAATTTTTCCTCTACACCCACTCCTTACCCCTCATTTTTCAATGGTTTTATGAGGTTTGATAGAGAATATCTTTATTTTTACAACTTTATAGACTTCTAGGTGCTATGTGTGACAAGTTAGAGACTTGACTTGGACTACATTTTTGTAGTCCCATGTCTAGCTATTATATGGAAAATTTTATAACTTAAAAACTCATCATGGAACCACATTTTTTTTGGTCCTCAATGGGTTAAAAATGTGACTTGATGGAAAAACCGAAATGTTCCTGGTGATTTGGATGACTATACCTACAATATCTGCAACATAATTTTAGCGTTTGAAAAACTACAACTGCTATCAAGTTTTTTTGATTGGCTAAAACTACAGCTACTGAAAATTTTCAATAGTGGTAGCCAAAGCAATTATAATTTTTTGTAGTCTAACACTTTCTTTAACTACAGCTACTTGTATGAAAATAAAACTTAAAAAAATATAGTTAAAATGAAGCAGTAGTTTTAAAAACAAAATAATTGACTACCACTCCATTTGTAGTCCAATTTTTATTACTACTTCCCTTACAATATTTTTATTTTTACTGCTACCTTCAATGTGTAGTTAATACTTAAAGAAGAAGTAGCAGTAAACTACCAGAGAAGGTAGTCAATAGGTAGCAGAAAAAGTAGTAAACAAAAATAAAAAAAATAAAAAACAAGAAAACATAAGGGACACAATGCGTTGTTTTTGTAATAAGACTTAAAACAAAAGCTTTTATTTGTGTTTTTATTTTAAAAGGTTGCCATTTTTATAAAATGTGTGTGTATTATTTAATTTGTAAAATTTCCTTTGTAATATAAAGAATTTTTTTCTACTTTGTATAGCATTTAAATGCGTTTTTGTTTTCTTTATATATTTATAAAATTTGAGTTTTGTATTATATGTCTTACGTGGGTGATTGCCACATTATGTGTTTGTGCATAAGAAAAAGAATACTAATAGACTCAGGATAAGTTTCTGAGTAGATTTATCGTCCGCCTGGTCGGCTGTCCATGTAAAGTTTGTGCGCAAAATACAGATCGCAATTTTGGAGACAATTTGATGCAATTTATTACATATCATTATTTTTACACAAAGACGATGCCTATTGAATTTGATCCTCCATAATATAGTTTTAGCATTAAAAAATTTCTAAAAAAATAGGAATATTTTTATGAAATTTGACAGAAATAAGTTTAAATATGTTTAAACTTATTTCATATAAAAATATTAGTTTCGTGTTAATATTTTACAAATACATATAAAAGTTTTAAAAATTTGTTTACAATATTTAAAATTTTATAAATCAGACTGGAAATTATATAAATTAAAAACAAAAACATATTTTTTTTTGTTTTCCGACAAAGAAAATAATGCTTTACAACTGAAATTTACTACATTTTGTAAGTAAAGAACAAAATCCCGTATTTATTTAATTTGGCAACCCCTATGACTCTAAAATATTTGTAAAATGGAGGGCAATGTACAAATGTTTATATAAGCGCAGAGAAGAAATAAATAATATATTTTTTTACATTATTTTAATTTTGATATTTTAAGCTACTTCGTTTTTTATTAAACTACTTCAACTGCTACCTTTACTGCTACCTCTGCTAATCCCTTTCTTTCTATTTACTACTTTTAAAACTAAACAAAGAATGTAGCAGTTTTCTTTTGTGAATTTAGGTAAAACTATAAGTACTTATATGTAAAGCTAGCAGCAGTAATAAAATTGTGAAAACTACACATCTTTTAGAATTTAAGTTTTTGACTACAACTAAAAATACTTCTACCAAAAAGTGAAGGTAGCTGTAGTTTAAGCAAATGAACGACTACAAGTTTTAAACATTCCTTAAACTCCAATTTTAGTTATATTTTGCTGCTACGACTACTTCAAGTCTAGTTTTTCAAACGCTGTATAATTTTCCAGATACTTTTTTAGTGTTGACCTGTGTAATCAAAACATGTGAATTTTTAATAATATTTTAATAATTTTTAGTATTAATTATCTAAGTAAAAAGTGTCAAAGTCATTAGAAATTTTATAAAAATTATTTATCTTTCATTATTACTTGTTTATACATAGATTTGGGTTTATAAATTACTATTGCTGACGTTTTTTTGTTTTACACTTTGCCCTAAGAAGTTTGTTAACTTGTTGCATGTTAAAAATTAAAAAATTAAAATCCTGGGATTTCCGGGAAATTTGCAGATTTTCATGTACCGTACGAAATTTCCGGGAATTTTAAAAACATTTAAATGCAAGAAAAATGTGTGAGCTTTAAAAATTTACATATTTTAGTAATTTTTTAATGAAAATTTGGCAAAAAATCCAGCTGGGAACTATATTTTAACTATAATTTCATTAGTAAGTTTTTATGTTCAAATAATTAGGTGATTTACATGGGATAATTCTGTGGCACGAATTCAATTAAATATCTTAATAAAATGTCAAGCCTGTCTGTTAAAGCAAGAATTCATCCCTTTTTGAACTAGGAGTAGTCATAATTATGAGTAATAAATAGAGAATACTAATAATTAAAGTCGGAGATCCCGGACTCAGACCAATTTCTATTGGTCTTTGTATAAAAAAATCACACGTGCCAAATTTCATTGAATTATCTTCAAAATTGTAGTTTGACGGACATCGTTAAATCGACTTAAAATGTGACTGTGAGTATACTTTAAGGTGGAAGATTTTTCTGCTACAAAAATCAACACAAACATGATACTCCAATTACCTATGGTGTACCAAATTTCAAAAGGTACAAAATTTTCTCAAACGAATCAAAGTCATTTAAAGAGGAAATAATACAGAAATAATCCAAGTTTTTTATTTTATTTTTAATTACAAACAATAGAAAATTTTTTATAAAAATTAAAAATATGAAGAAAAAAAAAAACAACAATAAAAACAAATTTATATTTCTGTCGATATCAGTTATTAATGTACCAATTAATAAATACTATATGAGTGATTCCATATCAAAACGGGAAAAAACAGACATTTTCGGATTTGATATCTCTGATTTCAATGAAATTCTCAAATGAAATTTTATACAAAATTTAAAGAATTTTTTTTTTTTTTTTTTTTTTTAAAAAAATCAAAAATCCCAGTGTAAAAAATTATTATTTTTTTTGTCTTTAATTATAAAGATAAATTTTGTGCAAATAAAACAAGACTATTTCATTAAAATCAATGGATAAGTTTTGATGTTATTCACAAATTAGTGAAAATACTTATTTCCAAGTTACATAGAAAAATTAAAAAAAAAAAAAGATTTTGTGATTTTTAAAATTTTTCTATGTAACTTGTTACAAAACCTCTAAACTAAAGGAGTGTCCAACATGAAAATTTGCACAAGTATAAAGAAGAATTATATTAATATTATGTTATTTTTTTAGCATTTTAAAGATATCGTTTTCGGAGATATAATGGTTTATTTTTTGTAAGTCTTATTTTGACCTTTGAACTTTCGAACTAAAGTAACTCACTATATATCATTTTAAAGGTAATATATGTATTTGTTTTCAAAACTACACTAAAATTAACATTTTGTTTTTTATGGCTTAGGAGTTATTAATAATTGGATTTTATTTTTGTCCATAACTTCTAAACTTAATAAGGCTCCAACTTTTATATCCATATGGAGAAAAGTTATGTCAACAATATATAATTTTTTAAGAATTTTAAAAATACCAGTTTTTGAGATATAATAGTTTGAATTTTTTTACGTCCAACTTTGATCTTTTGATGTAAAAAACTTTGTATATATCATTATTAAGGTAATATCTTTATCTTTAATTTGAAGCAACAACTAGAGATCTACTGTTGATACTATCATTCGTATGGGATTTATGCACGTTAAAGTGATTTTCGGAAGAGGGGATTTATATAGGAACAATGGTCAATTATGGACCAATTTTGATGAAATTTAGCACAATGATACAAAACTCCTTTGTACCGAGTTTCATTGAAATATTGCTATATTTAAGGCAATATTTCACCTATGGTGGTGTAGGGTATAAACAAAATTAAGTAATTGTTTATAAAAAATATATTACGCAACATTTAAAAAAATGTACCATGAAATACATAAATATATATATTCTAGGGATTTTGTGTTTCTTTTTATCACCGAGTCTTAACAGAAATATAATAAAGAATATGTAATTTCTATTTACTTCCCAGCAAAAACTTTGGTTGCTCTTCACTACTTACACATTAGCTAAAAAACTCATTATTTTAACACGGTGATGATATTAGAGGCAACTACTTACCTTGTACATTACTTAGATGTCATTACAATTACTAATTATATCCAAGTTATTAAATAGCGCATTGATTTTAAAGCACTACTGAAGTCATGATTAGTAATAACAATAGCAACTAGCTATATTTTAGGTTATAAATAAGTAATGGAATGTCAGGATATAAAATAGTTTTTTTGTTATAAAAAGATTTTATAAATTTTAATTTAAAAAACTTAAGAACAACCATAAATTTAATTAAAATAAACGTAATAAAAATAAACTTTTTTAGATTTCAAATAAATTCATACTAAAGTTTTGCCTTTAATTTATGTATCCCTTTCTTAAATATATGAATTGGTAACTGCATTATAAAAATCAATACAAATTAATATTTTAAAAAATCTGATAAAAAATAATTATTTACACTCTGGTTATAAATAATTAGTTACTAAACAACTTCTATGTAATACAGACAGTATGTTGTTGTCGTTACAAAGTAACTACACACGTAACTACATGCCATTACCAAGTTTTTGCTGGCTTACTTTGATTTTGTATTGTTCATATATAATTTGCTTAATTTTTTTTTCATTTGTATTAATTCTACATTTCGACAATAGATGAAAGTAAAAAATAACTTTAGTTATTTATTATTATTTAAAACAGCATATTGAACTTATTTCCGGCAACATAAATATTCATATTTTTCAGTTAAAAGTTGCTAAATTTATTATAAGCTCTTGACAAATATAAATAAAATCTCAAATGTTATTAACCTTTTTAAAAAAAAACTATTTTTGAAAAACAAAAAACTATATGTGTTAATGGTTTATGTGTCATTTGTGCAAATTTCAAAATGTTTAAAACATTATTTAAATTTGTTTGCATTTTAAATGAAGCAAAACCAAAACAAAAGTGAATTTAATGCCATTTTACAGTCTATCAAAAGCTTTTTTTTAACAAATGAAGAATAACTATGATAAAGCAAAAAGTAGCGGTTAAATTAAGGAACATATCTTTTTAATTTCTTTAATTATTATGTAGATAGTATTTATCTAGAATACATATTTTGTTTCGCGTGTTAAGTCTTATAGGAGCTATAGAAATATTAATTAAAATAGTTTATTAATTAATTTTAAAAATAATTTCGTTTTAAGCGAATTGATTTTAAAATTGTTTGGCATCTTAAACCTGTTTAATTTGTATTGAAAACGTCTTCTTCCTGAATATATTTTAAAGTTTTTAATAGATAATAAATAATTTTAATAACTAGTAAAAAAAATAATCGATAAAATTTAAATAACTGGATAGCGATTTTTTGTTTAATAATCTTTAAACTTTAGACTTTTAACAATTTTAGTTTAAAAATAAAATTAGTTTCTAAAATTCAGTCATTGTGTTCAAACGGATAAAAATCCAAAACGGTTGTGAAAACTAAATTCTTTAAAATTAAAACCAAAAATATATTTAAAAAAAAAATTGTATTATTGCAAATATTAGGTTAAAAGGAAACGATTTTTAAAATCAATACAAAGTAATGATATTGGGGTAAGTCTTGTCATTGTATTGTACGATCGGCGGAATGATTTGAACATATCTATAAAAGTATGTATGAGTATATAAAATGGTTAATATTCTTAACAATTTCTACTGTTATAGGCTTAGAACTTCTTGATCGCTTGTATCTAAATTGAGTGAGAAATCACGTGCAGCATAAAAATATTTTTTTTGTCGCACTGTGTAATTAATTAAAAAAAAAAAAAAATATATATATTTTGCAGGATATTTTATTTTTTCTGCTCTTTTTTTTAGTTTCTTCGAAACTAAATATATTTCATTAACAAAGTTTGATACTGATTTTTGAAAGCAATAAACCCAAAAAAAAAAATCTCAAAACAAATTTACACAAACACATATAGCAGTAGGGAGACATTTTAATTATTATGTAATATATGTATATATACATAGTTATATCACAATAATTAAAATAATTTCTAATATCTAATTTACAATATCTCTTCTCTCATGATACCGTATTAGAAACAACATTCTTGTTGTTTAAATGATTTGTTTATTAATTTAACAAAATATTTAAACAAATAAATACAAATACAATGTTTTTTTTTTAATATTTTTCAGTTTTTATTAATACAACAATTTTATTATTTTGCGTAGATTAAATAAATTCTATACCAAAACAAGAAACAAAATTGTGTTCTCAACAACAACTTTTACTACGCATTATTTTGTTTACAAACAGAAAAAAAGTATTAAAAAATCTAGTTTATTTTTCTTTATCAATTTGTTTATAAGTTCTTAATAATACTATGTGTTTTTTGTGTTGTGCTTTTCTTTTCCGCGTTAGTTTTATTTACAATTTGTTTTTGCACATTTAGTTATACAAGTTCATTTTTCACAAATAATTTATGATTTGTTTGCGTTTGAAAACAGCTGACTATGACGACATGTTATTAGTGCTATTTAAAGTGAATATGTTTATTTTCAATTTATTGTTAATACCCTACATTAACGGTGGGTTTGTGAATGGCCTTGACATTTTGCGTTTTTTTTTTGCTGATAATTAATTTTTTTTTATAAAAACAAGTTTTTTTTTAATTATATTTTCACTTGTTTAAATAATTACTGAGAAAATTTAAATAAATAAATTAAATTTCATAAAAAAAAATTGGAACAAGTTCTCAAAAAAGTACTACCTACATAAGTAAAAATTAAACAGCTTCAAAATTATACCTTTTTATTTTTACTCGAAAAATAACCTAGGTAACGACGCACAGTGTCCCATTTAAAAATAAAATGGAAATAAATCTGGAATTTCCAAATGGATGATCCGATTTCAATGAAAATTTCAAAGATAGTAGAGTATCTACTATGAACATTTTTAAAAAACAATCCTGATTCGTTATATTTGAATCGATTTCAAATATTTTTACATGAACGAATTCTACTGCAAACGTGAGCATATCTTACCTCTTTTACTTTACGAGATATTCGGCTTCAAAAATAAAAATTTTTACATTTTGACCTACCTTGGTGAAGTTTTTTCATTATAGCGGGTCCAAACTTCACTTATTATGATATAAAAAAACTCTCGTGTAGACTCTGTGTAAGATCCTGTGCAAATCAAGTTTTTTTCTGTTAACAGCGTGTCAACGAAAGGAACCCTGTTAACAGAAAAAAGTGTATTGTAAATCCGTGGGCTTACACTTGTACTCCTAGAAATTGTTTTATATGTATTTTTTTGTTTTAAATTTGAATTATGTGTTTGCATGAATTCCGTTAAATTTTTATTTTAAGAAAAAGTAATTATGTTATGACAACACAATTACTGAGAATAATATCAAATGTAAACAATTTAACGGTAATGACCTTTTTCACGTTAAAAGTTAAAAGCCGTGTTAGTTGGTTGTTTATGTAATGTTGATGTCCCGTTTATTTACGGATAGAATTTTTAGCAATTATTCAAAATTAATAACGTGACATATGTTTTTGGCATTTGTAAGCAAAAACACAGAGTTACCAACAACTATTTACTAGACTAATAATGCAACTCTGATTGAAATTAAATATCCCAAATATTTATCTTTTTAATTGTTTGTATATTTAATTATTTTTGTTCACTATTTCTTTGTTTATTTAGTGGTTATTCCTTTTTAATTCGTTAAGTATTTATTTATTTGTAAGAAAAATGTGATTGTTTGGTAACACTGCTAACAACTGTCACGGAACAACGCAAGAAAATTCTGTTTTCAACAGAATCAGACATCACATCACATCAACGTCAAGTTTCTATAATTTTCACCATTACAATACATGCAATATAAACGATCAGTTGAATCCTTCGCGGAAGGAAACGTCACATAAACAACCAACTAATTCACGCTTTAAGGCCGGGTTAGTTGGTTGTTTATGTGATGTTGATGTCCCGTTTATATACGGGAAGAATTTTGTGCAATTATCCAAAATTAATAACGTGACATATGTTTTTGACATTTGTTAGCAAAAACACAGAGTTACCATAAATTATTTACTAGAAATAGCCTAAAAATGCAACTCTGTTTAAAATTAAACATGCCAAATATTTTTGTACTTAATCATTTGAGCATTTAATTATTTTTGTTCATTTATTTCTTTGTTTATTTAGTGGTTTTTCCTTTTTATTTCGTTAAGAATTTGTTTATTTGTAAGAAAAAAGTTATTGTTTGGCAACACTGCTAACAGCTGTCAAGGAACAACGCAAGCAAATTCTGTTTTCAACAGAATCAGACATCACATCACATCAACGTGAAGTTTTTATAATTGTTAGCATTACAATACATGCAATATAAACGATCAGCTGTTTACTTTGCGGGAGGAAACGTCACATAAACAACCAACTAATTCACGCTTTAATGTGTGCACGGATTTTTTCGTACACAGTCCTTATTATAATGTTTACATTGAGAGACAGACTGACGGATGGATGGATATCGTTAGATCAATTTAGCTTGTGATTATAAGCCAATTAGTGTGTGTTGGACTAATATTTTTGTGCCTTATATAAGGAGAGTTTAAAATCAAGAATTAAATTTAAAATTTTACTTTTCATTAACAAAATATTTAAAAATTATTTAATTTCTCTCAACAGAATTAAAGTCATATGTCACAATCTATTAATAAATAATAGTTTGTATTTACATTAAACAGTTATACATTAATTATATAATTTGCAGGTAATAAAAGTACCATTAAACATTTTTTTCAAATCTAATTATAAGAATTAAAAACAAGAGAACCTAAACAGTATAAAACTCAATAGTTGTTTATATTAACGTTTACATTGACCTGAAGGAACACTCAAAGAATTTGGCATATTTATAAGCCAATAAACCGCTTAGTTTGACATCAAATCGACAACCAAAACTTTTTTGGCAATAAATTACATAAATCGAATGATGCTGTTTGAAATGCAATGATGTAAAACTTAAGATTTTTTATTTTAATAAATTGTATATAGAGAAGATCTAAATTGGATAATATAGATTTTCTTAAATAAATTGATTGATTCAAGCTATATAAACAATTATTTTTTTATTTAGGTTTTAATTGAATGCATTTTGTTTGTTTATTTATTTAATTTGTATTAATTTTATTTGCAAAAGAAATCAAGCAAAAAATATATACACTAACAATGTTAATTTCACTTGTTTTGTTTTATTTGTGAACATATTTATTTTTATTAAACAATGAATAGCAAATTTTGAACCTTAGCCAATAATAGAGAATTACCTTGAACCCATGGGTATGTATTATACATACATATGTATGTATAACAAAAAGCAAGTCGGAATGATGTTGCAAAAGTGAATAATTATAAAATATATGGAAGAGCTTTGAAAAAAACATTTATATTTAGGGAATTTACATTTAAAAATTAATTACAAATTAAATTTTAAAAGTTAGTTTGTTAGCTAAAAATGTGCTAGACTTTCTAAATAGAAAGTTAAAAGTATTTTATGTCCTTTACATGCAAACTGAGTTGTTGGGATATTTAAAAGATTTGACTGACCTACTGTTTGTATTTTTTATACTTTATCGACCCCATACGTGTTTAAAACGAATCATTCATTGTCAATAGTGAATCTGCACCGTATGTGCCCATATGTGTTCATCCAGTTGATGCCAATTTTGATAAATTTGTTAACGAACGGTATCAAAAAGCCGATACAGAAAATTGTCAATGTGACTACAAGTCGTGGATTTTGGATTGATTTTTTTTCTCAGTGTATTATTTAAAATACCTTAAATTTTAATTTGATTTTTGTGACCCTTGACTTTTACGATTTCCTGTAGCAAACATTTAAGTCCTTATATTGAATATAAATACAAAACAAAAGAATTTATTTTTCTTTTAAATAGATTTCATTAAAATTTTCTTTATTATTATTTTCAGGTTACACATACGACCTTTGGGCTTAATATTTCTGGTAATATTTAGTTTTTGGTTTTATAAAAATCGCTGTAATCTACGCATACAAACACCACCAGAATTGGAAAAACATCTGGAATTGCTGCAGCAGCGTGTAATCGAATTTAGACAAACTAAACCAGCAATGTTTTGTGCAGTAGCCTCTGGCTGCTTGGGAGCTTTAGCAGTGGTGGGTCATTTAGTATCAGGATCAATGGTGGTGTTGACTGGTTTAATATTGGCCGCCATAATATCGACAAAATATAATTTTAAAATAATAAAAATTGAACCAAAAGGTAAAATTAAAAAATTGATAAAAAAAAAAAAAAAAAAAAATACCTATGAACTAAAATTTGTTTTTTATTTTTTAGATTTAGAATTTTCTTGGTCTGAAAAACTACAACAACAACAAGATTACGAATTAGACGATGAATTTATGCCTGAAGTAAATGAGACCAATATGTTTGTTTTAGAAAGAGCCGGTGATTTAGCCTCTCTGACCTTGCCAACTGATGATGGCGACAATGATGAGGACAAAAGCGATGAAGTACCCTCAGAACTGTTAATACCAGATCCTATACCCGAAATAGATGAAAATTCCACCGATGATGATCAAGATGATTTATTGCCTTTGGTTCAAGTGTCCAAATCAGAAACACATATAAAAAACTCCAATCCCGCCACAGATTCGTTAGTTAAATACTCACAATCTGAAGATACTATCGAATTTAAAAAGGGTCACTTTAAGCGTGACTCTTCACTATCGACCACATCTTCGTCATCGGAAGAAAGTCTTTCAAAAGGCTTACACTTTCCCGATCATACAGAAATCGATGGTAAAAGTACATCGAAAATAGTGGCCAGACCCTTAAGCAGTAGCCAGCAAGATGCTAATGATTTGGTAGCCATGGCGGTTAAGTCGCAAACTCAAGCTTTGCTGGCCAATAGCAGTAAACTGATACCCACCTTAATGACGGGTTTGGTACAGGGTGTTTTGGGTGTGGGAGCGGGGGCTTTGGCTACACAAAGTGGTCCCGTACATGATCCCACACATAGACGTCTTGTCACCGCTTTAGATTCATCTGATGAAAGTGATTTTGAAATTTTAGAAGAGGAAGATTTTGAATAATTTACTTTTGAGGATGGAACGACAGACAACAAATGAAGCAACATTTAGAGAATATCAACACAAAAACTCAATTTAGTATCTAAACCATTATGAAAGTTATCTGTGAATTATTATAATATTATTTTTATTTTATATTAAGTTATAAGTTTTTATTAAAGATTTTTTATTTGTTTTTGTTTAGTTTTTATTTTGCTAACTTTTATTATGTTTTTTGTTCGCTTTGAACAGGTTAAGGTTGTAACAAAAGTAATAGACAGAATTAGAAGTTTGGCAAAAAGTTAAATTTGCACCATTGGAATTAGGAACGAAAGAAATTATATTTATATAAAACAAATAAAAAAATTAAAGTGCCATTTTAAAATGTCTTATAGAAACATAATCCATTCAATTAAAATAATTATAAACAATTGATGTATTTTTATATTTTCACTATTTTTTCATGAAATTTTTAATATTAAGTACTAAATTTGAAAAATTGTTACAAATTCCCAACATTGTTATTCCAAATAATACATTAAAAAAATAAATTTTTGTTAAAAATTGTTTAAAAAGTCAAAAACTTTATTTTCCTTTTGTAAAATACTTTTTATTATAAAATTCCTTATAATGTTCCCAATCTGTGAAATAAAATTTGTTTCTTTGCCATCAAAAAGTGCTAAAATTAGATACAATTTCAATTGTTTTCAAATAAAAGTATTTTTCCAAAATTTCAATGGTGTAAACATTTTATGAATTGTAATAAGCCAAACATTTAATTATATAATTTAGCAATTATTTTTGTTTTTAATTTTTTATATACATATACAAATTTTGCAGATGCTATTTTATTATAATTTTT
This sequence comes from Protophormia terraenovae, assembly GCA_951394005.1. Classification (NCBI taxonomy): domain Eukaryota; kingdom Metazoa; phylum Arthropoda; class Insecta; order Diptera; family Calliphoridae; genus Protophormia; species Protophormia terraenovae. Next base: position 76,913,968 of record OX596076.1, on the reverse strand, counting down.
ATATGTATAACGAAATTTATATATTTTATTTTAATTTTTAGTTTTATTATTAATTTTTTATTTTTTTGTTATGTTTATTATTTTTTTTTTTTATATTAGCTTTTTATTTTACAATTCTCATTTACTTAAAAAAATCCCCACAACCTCTTATGAAACTCTTTGGAAAATCTAAATGTATTAAAAAAAAAAAAAAAAAAAACAAAATCTAAAATCTTTACAAAAAAACAATGTGATTATTTTTACTGCTTAAATATTGTATAGAATTCTATAATAAAAAGCTTTAAGGCTTTTTATAATAAGTTAATAATTATTGAAAGAAAAAACTATTTTTCTTTGCAAAATTTTCAAAATGATTTTATACATTTTAGTTTGTTTAATTATTTTTTGCAAGCTTAAAAAGTTTATCATTATTATTACAATTATTATTGTGTAAACTGTATTTATATTGTATATTTTTACTTAAAAATAAAAAAACACAAATTAATAATTATAAAACAACAATCAGGACGCCATTTATTTAAATTAAAAAAAAAAACTTATAATTAAAACAAAGAAAATAAATACTTTGGTATTGATCATGTTTAGAAATGATACAAAAGAATAATAATTACAAAATAAAGTGAAAAAAAAAAAAAACGATATAAAAAAAGTATAAAAATTGAGTTTAAATTATTGTTTGAATTAAGTTTTTAAAATTGTTGGTTTAAACTAGAATAAACCTTAAATTAGATTAAAAGCAAAAAAGTGGAAGAAGTCTGAGTAGAATATCGTGGATTTTTTGTCTAATCTATGGAAAAAATTTTATTTAGAATTTATGAAATTACAAAATTAAAAAAAAAAGTTGGCTTAAAATTAATATTTTAAAATTATGAAGATAAGAATATTTAAAATAGGATAATTTCCTTAAGGTCAGAATTCAAGTTTTTTTTTTTTTTTTAGTTTTTAGGAATTTTACTGAAAATGTCTAATGTAATTTGTTTAATGTAATTTAAAAAATATAAACAGAAATTAAAAAAAAAAAAACTTTAAAGTAAAGTTTGGATAAAACCGATCCCAGGTTTAGGTTGTGAAATGTAGTACCAATATTTAATTCGCATTTTCGTTCGCTGTACGTTTTTGAAATTTATACTTTTTTAAAACATATATATATCGTCCATTCTACAAAAGAACGCCCAAGAATATTTTGTATGTCTTCCGATTTTAATAATATTTGGCATACGCATACCCTATGGAGCCATTTAAATATCTCCATTTTTATTTTTTTGAATTTTGAAATTTTTGGAAAAGTGAAAAAAAATCCCAAAAGTGTCTAATTTTAAACACAAATATCTCTAAAAGTTGTTAACAGATTTTAATGATTTAAATTGCATATTTAAGAAGAATGTGTTCACTATAAATGTAGTAATTTAAAAAATAATATCATTAAAAATGCATTCATAATGCAAATTCAATTTTTCTCTTCTTCTGATATAAAAAAAAAAAAAATTATTATGTTTGCTAAAAATTGCAATATAAATTGTTCTGGGACAAAATGGTTCACTATTTTTAAAATTTTTTTAAAAATATTTCTTAAAATTTTTTCATACAAAATTTTTTTTTTTTTTTTTAATTTTTGTATTTCTTAATTTTCGTGAACTTATTTTAAAGTTAATTTTAATCATAATATTTCATAATTTATTATTTGCGGTAGAAAATCTATTTGTCCCAGATTAAGTGCTCATGTTTTATATAATAAACATATTTGTCTTCAATATTAAGCAAAAATATTTTATATCAGAAAGGTAGAAATTTCTCAAAAATTCATCCGAAAATTGCATACTTTCCGTGAGTGCATCATTTGTAAAAAAAATATATATATTTTTTTGATTCTTACAATATAATTTACAATTTTTATCGTAATAAACTTTATACTAGTTTTTAAATCAATACAATCCGACATATAGTTAAGGAGTTATAAATATTTAAAGCTACATATTACTAAAAGAGTACAATGAAAAAAAGTTAAAAATCAAAATTTTTTGAAAAATTTAAATTTTTGTATGAAAAACTGGATGAAATTTTTTTTAAAAAAATATTTAAAATAGTAGATTTTATTGTCCCAGAACAGTTACTTTTGCATTTTATAGTCAACATATTGCTTTTTAACATATTAAAAAAGAATTCAAATCGAAAGGGTAGACATTTTCCTAAAATTGCATTTGAATTATGAATGCATTTTTAAATTGTAATATTATTTCTATATTACTACATTAACTACATCATCTATATGCAGTTTAAATCATTAAAATCCGTTAACAACTTTTAGAGATATTGATGTGTAAAGTTACACACTTTTTTGAAATTTTAGCTGTTTTGGAAATTACGTGATTTAAAATTTTTCGAAGTGATTTTAATTTTAAGAAATCGTGAGCAAACAGCTAATTTTTTATTTTGATTACAATAAAATAAAATATTTAGTCTTTTGAAATATAAAATATTTAACCTTTTATTAAAATGCCAGGAGCAACGTTATTGGCAATAATTGCTTTAAATATTTTTATGAAATACGTACTGTATTTGAAAATTAGTGTAGTTTATTAATAATTTAAAATGTTGGTACTTTCCTTGAAAAATAGTACTTTTATTGAAAATTTGTAATTTTTTATATATACATATTTTTTTCTAGATTTTTAAAATGATATATGCAAACTGTTACTATTTTAAATGGTACATTTTTATTATTTTTTTTTTTTTGCAGAAATTTTTATTTCTTTAATTATTTATACTTTTTTTTTTTTTTTTTAATTTATATTTATTTTTAAATTGGTTTAATTTATTTTTTTTATTAGTCCTTTTTTGTAAAATGGTTTCGTTTTAGTTTTATCATGAAAAAATGAGTTAATATCATTTGAATATTCAAGAACTCAAAACATATACAACAAAATTATATTTGTCTTGGCTGATTATAAACGAAGTTAGTTTGAAATATTCGAGTTTATAAGTTAACTAAAAAGTTTATTTAAAAAATAAGTTTTGTTTAGTTTTAATTGCCCAGAATTTTCGTAAATAATGATATATTTAATAAACAATTTCAAAATTAACAGCATATTTCATAAATACTTCGTACATTACCTAAACGTACAACTCTGTACCATATATTTGCAAAAGGTGCTGCCAAGTTTAATAGAACAATTGTTTACATTTTTACACCTTGACATTTCTCTGTTATTTCTAAACATTAAACAAAACACGTGCAATTGAAGAACAACACAAATAACATTTTAAATAAATTTTTATAAAAATATACAAAAAAAACCCTAATTAATTTAATAAAAATGCCTCCAATTGCACAAGAAGGCAACTGTTTATTATATCGCGGTAGTAATTTCTTTAAGCAACGTCTTATACTCTCCGTATTAAGTGGCAAACCTGTGAAAATCACCCAAATACGTTCGGACGATGAAGCCCAACCAGGTTTAAGAGAATTTGAAATAGGTTTAATACGCCTGCTGGACAAATTGACCAATGGTACTAAAATTGAATTAAATCCTGCTGGTACATCTGTCATGTTTTCTCCCGGTCTGCTGCATGGTGGACAACTTCATCATGATTGTAGTTTGCAAAAAAGTATTGGTTACTATTTGGATGTTTTAATAGCTTTGGGACCTTTCTGTAAATTTCCTCTTAACGTTACTCTAAGAGGTGTAACCAATAGTAAAGATTCTCCTTCTGTGGATCATATGAAAGGCGCCGCTTTGTCAGTGCTTAAACGTTTTTTGGTAGTTGATGAAGGATTAGAGCTGAAAGTGCTGAAACGTGGTGTAGCTCCCTTAGGTGGTGGCGAAGTTCTTTTTAAATGTCCCATACGTAAAACATTACGATCCATACAGTTTGTACAACAGGGAATGGTGAAACGTATACGAGGCACCGTTTATGCTTGTAAAGTTTCACCGGCCATGGCAAATCGTACTGTAGAGGCGGCCAAGGGAGTTATGTTGAAATTTTTACCTGATGTTTATATATACACCGATCAAAATCGTGGCAAAATGTCTGGTAACTCACCAGGTTTTGGTATTTGTCTACATGCTGAAACCACCGATGATGTAGTTTTTGCTGCGGAGGTCACTTCTCATACAAAAGATGAGGGCAGAGAACCCTCAATACCCGAGGATATGGGCAAAGAAGCGGCTTTACGTTTGCTAGATGAAATTTATCGTGGTGGTTGTGTTGATTCGGCATATCAATGGTTGGTGGCATTATTTATGACTTTGGGCCAAAAGAATGTTTCGAAATTTATGACTGGTATGTAAAATGGTTAGAATTAAATTTGTTAAAAACTAAATTAACATATTTTTGTATGTAATAGGTCCTTTATCAACTTATACCGTTCACTTTCTACAACATTTGCGTGATTTCTTTTCAATTACTTTTAAATTGGAAAATCCCGAAGTGGATGATGATGAAGATGGCATACCTGGCGCGCAAAAGGTGTTGTTAACATGTGTTGGCATTGGTTATACAAATATTAGTAAAAAAGTTATTTAAATTGTTTTTTGTTTTGGATTTGAGATTAGGCTTAAGTTTATTTAAGGATTCTTTTATAAATAAATTTAAACGATTACATATTAATTGACATTGGTATGATTATTTTTAGGAACCAATGGGTAATTATTTCAAAAATTATAAATTTTATAAATAAAACTATTGAAAAAATTAAATATTTTGCTAATTTTAAAAATTATCACCAGGACAAGTTTTTATATGCACAAAAATAATTGAAATATGCGCTTGAAAAAGCACGAAAAAATGGTATAATATGCACAGAAATATGCAAAAATAGCATGAATATTTATATAAAAACCAACGAATTTATGCATTTTTATATATGTAGAAAATATGCACAAATATGCATTTTTTAACTTTTAATCTCTAATAGATTTCGATGTTTATAAAAATATAACTATCTTTATTTTAAGTATCATAAAAAATTCGGAAGCTTCAAGAATTTTTTTCTTTACAATATTTACAATGTACTCAAAATAAAAGCTTGAAAAACTTGCCCTAATTATCACAAATAAACTCAAAAACCTTTAATGTTGATTATGAAGAAATCCATTTTGATAAATTTAAGCGAGTTCTGGATAGAACTTGATTTATCAGTTTCTTTCTACATTAGTTCGATTTAAATAAATTTTACGAGTCACAATTAATTATCCTTTATTTAACTACCATTCCAATTGATTTAAAAATTTTCAAGGCTTGAATACAATACCTGTTGTATGCTTAATATCTAACTTAATATCTAATATCTAATTTTAACAAATCACTTTGCAGTTTAAAAGCATTTATTTACATATTTGCTAATAATCACAACCTATATTAACACATTTATAGTTTACAGTTATAAAAAATGTATTTTGAAAATAATTTCTAGCAGTAATTTGTATATTACATTTGTTTTATATTTAGCGTTAAATTTAGAGATAATTGAGTATTAATTTACAATTGTTTCGCATGGATAATTTCAATTTGGTCAAATACACATATATTTTTTGCATTCATTTTTTAAATTTAAATACATATTTTAGAAAGTTTATTGTATTATGCATTTTATTTGTAGTCAATGAATGTTCGTCAGTTATATTTTTTTGTATGAATAATTTATAAATCATCAATTCGGATTATTTTGGAAATTATTTAATTTGTAAGTTATTAATGTCAGATTTGTGGCCGCTTATTCAGATTTTAATGAGCTATATAAACATGATGTAATACATATATCAATTGATGTGTATGTATGTAAAAAAATAGTTTTGTTTTTACATTCCCTCCAAAAATTTTCTATTGCGGAAGTAACTAAGAATCCAGAAGTTGAAACTCATCGTCAAAACTATTGCCAAAGAATCATTAAAATCATCTCGTCGGGAAGAAGTGTTCTTCGTGGAATTAAAGACACTTCTAGAAATGTCGAAAAAGGCTGTTCTGGACGACACCCGGATGAAGCTCACAGTAGTGTCGCCTTAGTCTTTGATTTGCATTTTTTCTACATATTTCTGTATTTATAATTATTTTTTTTTACATTTCATAATTATTTTTATTTCACAATTATTTATGCACATATGCATACATATATGACATTACAAAGAAACAAATCACACAAAAATTAATTTTACATTTAATACAAAAATCTTCATGGGAAACTTCAAGCGAAATCCGGAACCTTTAAAAGAAGAAAAGAAGATTAATAATAATTTTTATAAATTGTACTAAAATTACTTTTTGTGCAAAGAGTGCGACAAGACACTTTTACAGGCAAAGTTTTGTACTTCTTCAAACTCAATCTGTTTGATTGAGTTTTTCCTAAAATAAATTTAAATTGTGAGAAAAGTCCGATATTACTAAATAAAAGTTGAAGAAGATAATTTCCAAATTATGATTTTATCTATATATATAAAAGAGTAACGTTACTGACTGACTGACAGACTGATTCATCATCCCACAGCCCAAACGGCTGAAGCTAGAGAGACGAAATTTGGAACGGTAGGTCTCCCACCATATAGATCCACTAAGACGGGATTTTTGGAAATTCGAATGTTTAGGGGGTAAAAAAGGGTAAAAACGGGTAAAATCGGTAACCTTATAACTCGCAAACTAATAATGATACAAAAAAAGTTGAATATTTGTCGTTATTCATTTAAAAAATAATTGGACAGGTGTCTGGTACTTTTTTGAAAATCGGCCGTTTTAGGGAGAAAACGGGTAAAAACTCTATTTTGGTACTTTTTTGGCACCATTACATTAAACATAGAAACATGAAATTAAGAAAATGTAGATAAGAATTCACAAGAGTGGAATTTGTGGTACTTAAAAATACATGGTCCCGTCGGTAAGAATTCAAGAGGATGGACTCTGTGGTACTTTTTTCTTCTTCTATTGGTACTTTTTTGCATTTTCTGTAATATTTAACCTAGAAACATGAAATTAAATACGCATGGTCCGATGTTGGAAAGAATTCATAAGGGGGGACTTTGTGGTACTTTTTCGTTCCTCTAATGGTACTTTTTGAATTTTATATAATTATGAACCTAGAAACATGAAATTAGGGATATGTTGTCCTTAGTTAATGAGAATTCATAAGTGAAAACTTTGTGGTACTTTTCCATTCTTCTAATGGTACTTTTTGAATTTTCTATAATATTTAATATAGAAACATAAAATTAAAGATATTTGGTCCTAAATGAATGAGAATTCATTAGAGGGGACTTTGTGGTACTTTTTTGTTCTGCTAATGGTATTTTTTGAATTTTCTATAATATTTAACCCAGAAACATGAAATTAAAGATATGTGGAATTAAATGAATAAGAATCCATAAGAGAAGTTTTTGTGGTACTTTTTTGTTCTTCTAATGGTACTTTTTGAATTTTCTATAATTATGAACCTAGAAACATGAAATTAGGGATATGTGGTCCTAAATGAATGAGAATTCATTATAGGAGACTTTTTGGTACTTTTTTGTTCTTCTAATGGTACTTTTTGAATTTTCTATAATATTTATAGTAGAAACATGAAATTAAATATGCATGGTCCTATGTGAGAAAGAATTCACAAAAGGGGTCTTTGCGGTACTTTTTTGTTCTTCCAATGGTACTTTTTTAATTTTCGGTAATATTTAACATAGAAACATGAAATAAGGATATGTGGTCCTCAATGAATGGGAATCCATAAGAAGGGACTTTGTGGTATCTTTTTTCGTTCTTCTAATAGTACATCTTGAATGTTCTGCAATTTTCATCCTTAGAAACATAAAATTGAAGATGTAAGGTCCTAATTGAATCAGAAACCTTAAAATGGATTTTGTGGTCCTTTTTCTTTATTCTAATATACTTTTTCGTAATTCTGATATTTATTTTTCATTATTCTAAGATTAAAAACCTGAAATTAAAGAGATATTGTTATTTATGGATGACATAACACCATTATTAAAAATGTTTCCAAGGGAGTTAAGAATCTTAGTTTAAATTTATTATATAGTATGGTTTTTATAAAAAATTTCCGATAACGAAGTAGCGGGTTTACAGCTCGTTGATAATAAAAAAATATAGTCGGTCAAGCCCGACTATATGATACCCTACACCATTTCGATCCACATAATTTTATTTTTACACATATGTACAACTTACTTGTGTTAAATATTAACATAATACTAGCATTTGTATGGGATTTATACACGTTAGTGATTTTCGGGAGAGGAGTTTGTATGGAAGCTATGGTCAGTTATGGACCGATCTTCATGAAATTTGGCAGACGGATTTTTGCTGATATAAAACTTATTTGTACTAAATTTCATTAAAATATTCCTATTTTTAAGGCATCTGTAAGTGTTAAAACTCTATTCCGGGAGGACATTTGTATGGGGGCTAGGTGAAATTTGGTACATATGCTTTTTTCAGCACAAGGACGAAGCCTATTGAATTTGGTTATGATCGGCCCATTATTTCACCTAGCCCCCATACAAATGTCCTCCCGGAATAGAGTTTTAACACTTATAGATGCCTTAAAAATAGGAATATTTTAATGAAATTTAGTACGTATAAGTTTTATATCAGCAAAAATCCGTCTACCAAATTTCATGAAGATCGGTCCATAATTGACCATAGCTCCCATATAAACTTATCTCCCGAAAATCACTAACGTGCATAAATCCCACACAAATGTTAGTATTATGTTAATATTTAACACAAGAAAGTTGTATATAAATAAAAACAAAATTATGTGGATGGTAATGGTGTAGGGTATCATATAGTCGGGCTTGACCGACTATATCTTCTTCTCTCGTTTTTATTATATTTAACAATGCAGACAAAGATAAATGTATGATTTTACTGCTTCTTCATTGTGTTGTTTATTTATTTTTTCATAAAAAAAACTGACTATTCCTAATTTCGAATTATCATCCATAGAAAACAACTAGAAGTCCAATTCTTTTCATTCGCTCAGCAGAAAAAAAATTTCTCTCTTCGCACGTATAAATTAGTTCTGTAGAAAATTCTACTAACACATACAAAGAGTTAGGTTTTTTTTACAGCTGAGTTAGGTTTTTTGAGAGCAAGTTGAAGTTCTAGTTGTTTTATATTTTATCATCTTATTAACTTTCAGAAGTGGCTTCAAAGTATACTATTGAAAGATATGTATAAGGACGACAGTAATGTATTTTGTTTTTGTAAATTTCGTACAGACTTCTGACAATAATCTGGAAGTCGCTAAGCAGTGACGCCTGAACGCAAAACAATCAATAGAAGTCAGTAAGAAGTGGCGTCTGAAAGAATGGCAACAAATTTATCTTCCAAATGTTTAAAGAGTTTTGTTCACACATATATAATAAACAAAATCGAAAAAAAGAAATCATAAAAAACTAGTAACTTAAGGTATTTAAATGTGTTTTGGAACACAGAGATGCTAAAATAAATAGTATTACATATTACGGGGAAAAATGTTCCATACATTAATATTTTTTTTGCATTTAAATAAATTTGATAACAAATTATTAAAAAGTTCATCAAAAAATTGTTAGTTGTCTTCTAAAATATGCATATTTGCTGACTTTTCTTAAATTATTAAATTAAAAAAATATAACCTAGAAACAAATTACACTCTGCTATAGTAAAAAATCACTCGAGGAATGACATAGCGTACATACTTACATCATAAATCAGATTTAATAATTTTCTAAACATATAAATTTTGTGGTGTTTTTGGGTTGATTTTTGTATAAACGTACCTAAAAAATAAAATAGCATTTAAATCAGCTTTTGCTTCACGACCCACTTAAAAAGTTACAACTTGAGAACGGCCCAACGCAATTTTGGAGTAACAAATTAATAACCTCAAACGTTTAAAATATGATAATTTAAATGAGTCTTAAAATATGTTCAAACATAATTTAAGTTTAAAGTCCAGCTTATTATTTTTAAATAATTTTAAAATAATCGAAAGAAGAAAATTTAAGAATTTTTCTCGATTTGATATAAAATACTATTTTCAAATAGGTCTTAAAAAGAAACAATCTTCTTCAGGATTTATTGATGCTGCATTAAGAAATATCAGATTTAAATATTTTTTGATTTATATGAAACATATGTATTTTAAATGAGGATTTTGAAATTAAGAATGTACTCTATCATAATCTTTTAACTTTGAAGAATATCGTTCTCAATGCTAAAATTCTTGTGTTTGTTTACAAAGGTCTTTAAACTAGTCATTTAACATAAATTATACTTTTGTAATAGTAGCCCTGTGTAAGTAAATACGGATATTTAGATCTCAATTTACATTTGGGTTACTTTTTTTTATTTATTAATTATTTTGGGTAATTATGAAATCATATTAAATATCAAATGAAAATGCATAATAAATTAAACAAAAAAATTAATTTATGAACAAACAAAACAAACGTATCAATTGAAATTTTTTTCCCACCGATTAATTGTTTGCCCAGTAAGCAAACTTTGCAAAAAAAAAAAAAAAAAAAAACATTAAACAGAAACAAGCAGCAACAAAGTTTGCTATCACCCATTTTTTTATAATTTTTGTTTTTTCAATAAGAATCACTGCTGCTACTATATACGTATTTAGCAGTTTGTTAGCAAAAATAAAATCTAATTAATCAGCAGAAAATTATATTGAACATCAATAGATGCACCAGAAATGAAAGCAACCGAAATTCTGATTACAGCTATTTGAGGGCAGTATAAATAGTCGAGTGATTTTTTGAATTAAGCACAGTTCAACGTTTTGAGCAAACACGGCAAGTACGAAGAGCAGCAACAGAAAAAATATGAATCCATTGAGAGTTTTGTGTGTGGTGGCCTGTTTATTGGCCGCTACCAGTGCCAGTCCAAGTGAAACGCGTTCGAATAGCGTTAGTGGTAGTTTGAAGCCCTCTAACTGGTTAACACCTAGTGAATTGCAAGATACTCCTTCTTTGGATGAGCTTACCTTTGAGAAATTGGAAAAAATGCCAGTGGAAAAAGGAGCTAAATTGATGCGTAAATTGTGTAAGTATTTAATGGTCAAAAATATATTTAAGAAATCATTATTACATATGTATATTTTTTATTAATTTCAGATCACATTTCTCAAATTAATTATCAATTGGCACCCAGTTTTGTACCCAGCCCCAGCAATGTACCCGTTTACATTATCAAAAATAATGGCAAAAAGGAGAAGGCCAATTTGAACAACTTTGTCGAAATGGCCAAACAAGACAATACCTTTGGCGATGAAGAAGTTACCGTCTTTATTACTGGTTTACCCGCCAAAACTGAAACTGTCAAGAAAGCCAACCGTATGTTGATCCAGGCCTATCTTGAACGTTACAATCGTAAACAACAAAAGCCCGAAAATAACAAGTATTCCGATGAACAAACTGGTAGCCCTACTTCCAGCGAAGAAACCTCCTCCGAATGGAATAATCAAAAGACCAACAGTGGAAACTTGATTGTCATAGATTTGGGTGAAACTCTCGATAGTGTTAAACGTTTAGCCATGTTGAATGTTGATGAAACTGGTGCTATGATTGGCAAAGCTTTGGTTAAATTGACCAATGACTGTGATGTGCCACAGGAAATTATTCATGTTGTTGCTCAAGGTGTTGCTGCTCATGTAGCTGGTGCTGCTGGTGATGAATACACCCGTTTGACTGGTCATCAATTGCGTCGTATCACCGCTTTGGATCCCTCTAAGATTTTAGCCAAAAATCCTCAAGTTTTGACTGGTTTATCTCGTGGTGATGCTGATTTTGTCGATGCCATCCACACTTCTGCCCATGGTATGGGTACCTATAATCGTGTTGGTGATATTGATTTCTTCCCCAATGGTCCCTGTACTGCCGTACCTGGTGCTGAAAATGTTGTTGAAGCTACCATGCGTGCTACTCGTTACTTTGCTGAATCTGTCCGTCCCGGTAATGAACGCAACTTCCCTGCCGTCGAAGCCAATTCATTGAAAGAATACAAGAACAATAATGGTTTCGGTAAACGCGCTTTCATGGGTATTGATACCGATTTCGATCTTAGCGGTGACTACGTATTGGAAGTTAATGAGAAGAGTCCTTTCGGTAAGAGAGCTCCTGCTCAAAAACAAAATACCTACCATGGTGTTCATGAAGCTTGGCGTCAGGACAAATACTAAATAAAGTATTATACGTTTTTGTATTGCATGGAAGTTTAAACTGGAACTGTGAACTGAATCTTTAATATTTCCAAAATTTTGTAGTTTATAGTAAAAAAGAAACAAATTCGAGTTATTGTTAAAATAAAGCATATTTTTTAAACATAATATTTCAATATTTTATTATTTTTAAAAATTCTCAGGAAAAATTTTAGAACATATTCTAAAATGATAAGTTCTAGAATTGGTGTAATCAGAATCACTTCAGATTCTTAATAACATCCTTAGAACTAGTGATATCACAACCAATTCTGACACTAATGGAGTAGAACTTTATTGTGATTCTAAATTCGTTTTAAGGAATGTTTTCGAAAACTAGTGCTTAAGAACTAATTCTGTATGACTTCAAATTATTGGTTCTCGAATGACTTCCTAGAACTGTTTAAAAAATTTGTATAAAAAATGTCAAAAATTGAAAAAAGAAAAAAAGAGTATTCACAACATTAAATTGATTTTAAAAGGGCCTTTATGAAATAGCCCATTAGGATTAAAACAGATTCTGAAATCGTTCTCTAACGCTTCTATAAAACTAGTTGTGAATGTGAGAGTTTCAAACAAAAATCATTGATTGAAGATCTAGTTCTAGAATCGTTTTATAGAATGGGTACTGGCTAGCTAACACTTTCACAGAACTAAGGATTGCGCACGAAAAAATCCGTGCATACAAATCTGCTTATAGAAACTAAACCAATGGGTGAATTTTTTTAAAATTATATTTTTATTAATGACTGTTATGTTCAAGTTCTAAACATAAAATAATAAATTATTTTCTGTTGGTTTTTAAGGAAACATCTGATATTTTCCAAAATTCTTCCAATTAAAAGTTTTATTGTGTTTCGATCACCTTTTTGCTCGAATATGTCCACTTATTTTTAAACTCCGCTTCATTTTAAGCTGAGCTTTTAATGTTCTTTAAATTATCTTTTACTAGAGCCTAATATCTTTCAATTGCTCGGAGTTCCGGACAATTTGATGGATTAGCATCTTTCGGTACGAACACTAACAATTTCTTTATTACCACTGCATTGTTTTGTTGCTGTAATGAGAAGAAGCAGGAACAGGCCAGAAAAAAGTGGATACACTGTATTTTCTTAGGAAAAGGAGAAGTTTTTTCAAAAGACACTCACTCATTCACGTATATTTCTGTGTTAATGGAACCATTTTTTATGAATGAAGTGCTTCTTTTCCGCATATGGATAAAGCTTCCCAAAACAAAAACTTTCTTGGGAATTTTGATTTCTTTGATACACGTTATTTTTTTGCCATATTCCCTCTAGCATCTGCAACATAAAATTCCTGACCAGGAAGTTGAAAAAAGTTTCATCGTCTATTATACACTAATCATAATTATGGAAAAATTTGTCTCAAAAACTTTCACGTTATTTTTTTACCTCAAAATTCTCGTTTTGCGTTTCTATTGGGATTTTTTTTTTTTACTTTGTACGTCTTCAGGCTAGATTTTCTTTCAACTTTTCTGATAAAAATTCAAACCAATTAACTTTTTGTGGCACTTTTCTTCCAGAGATGAAGGGATTTTCTTTGAAAATCCTTTCTATTTTGTCTGAGTCCTACAGTAACCATGACTTTTTGTATAATATTATGACCCAAGAAATTGTATCTTGTGACACAACAGTCTTCCTAGCAATTGTTTTATATGCCCGAGGTGAGATTTCATGAAAAATTTCAATTAAGTGTTTTGGTGTTTTTTGTTCAATTTCCATTTTAAGAAAAACTAGTTTCGCTATAACCATGAAACTTAGCATATGGCTAGTGAGCATAATGGCAAATTTAGTTTTCACCACATCAAAAGTTATAAGCCCAAGAGCAAGTACGGATTTTTTCGTGCGCAGTCCTTAGTTCTGGAGGTGATAATTTCAAACAAAATCATTTGTCGTAACGCCAAAGTAGAACGGTACAGGCTATTTTCAAGCGTTCTGGAACTAATTGTAGAACTTATACAATTTTTCCTGGGTGGAATTAAAGTACAATTTTGAAAAAAAATTGTTTTTATATTATGTTCACACACATTAGTTTTTGATTTGTTTTTTTGGAAAACACAATGAAATTAAACATCACATATCATTTTATTGTGTTTTTCCTTTTGGCCTGTTTTTTGTTTGCCAAAATATTTTCACAAATTTTTTATTTAAATAAAAATTTCACATACAAAAACTTTCTAATACAAAAAATACAATTTTTAAGCAAATAAAATTTATGAAGAAATATAAATTTCATTCATAATTTTTAATTTTTTGTTTTTAAACTGTTTGACAATTTTTACAAATTTATTTCTTTAACAAATTTCTCTGTACTAAAAATACTAACAATTTCTTCCCTGTATGGAAATTTAGTTTGTTTTTTTGTGTGTTAAATTATTAAACAACTACAGCCGTATGCAAAAAATATTATTAACTTTGCATTCAAGTACACTTTTGTTACCCAATACTTAAAGGCTAACAATCGTTTGTTAAAAAAACGTATGCAAAAACATTGTTTTAAAACACAAAGTTTAATTAACGTTGGTAACGGCAACACTAGTATTATTTCCCCTCTTTGTAGTTAAAGTTGTACACTATCGAATATGAATACATTCGGTTATTCAAATTTTTAAAAAAGCTTTTCATTATTTAAACATTAAATTAATTCTTTTTCAAATATTGTTTCTATTTTTATTATAACTTAGTAGAAATACAAAAAATAAAAGAAATAATAGAAGTTAAAACGCAAAAATATGACAAATTTTATGGAACGGATAAAATAAGTATTCGAACAACGAGTACATCACTAAAACATTTTTTATATTTTTATTATTTTTTATGTGTTGTTATGTGAATTTTTCAGACTTTTTCTCTAAATATTTGTCTGGGATAAACAAATTGGACCTATAATGAATAAATATAACGGTCTAAAAAAGAAGGAAGATATATACGACTATAATAGGGGAAACAAGCGAGTATTTTTTGAAAAACATCAAGAAAATAAGGAATTTAATGTAACTTCATACCTACTTTAAAATATTTAGGTTACATTTGTTATATTTAAGTTAATAAACGTTTTTGCATACAGTTTTAAGGAATTTAGCTTAACAATACTTTGTAAAGCTGAGTTAAGTTTTTTTGCATACGGCCGCTAGAATCGAGATGTTTTTTGGCTTTAAAATATATGAAAAAACCAGAGACCAAAAATAACTATTAAATTTTATTTCAAATTAAAAAAGTTGAGTACAAAATAAGAAATATTTTTTATGTTATTTGATAACAGTTATTGTCGAAAAAAATTGTTTCTATAGTTCTATAACGTTTATTTTTTAAAAATATTTTTTTACGTTGCTTGATAACAGTTATTATTAAAATATATTTTTTTCTATTGTTCATAATTTTTATTTTTGAATTTTTTTTTTACGTTGCCTTATAATATTTATTTTTGAAAATAAATTTTTTCCGTTGCTTATAATTTTTATTTTTTAATATATATTTTTTACGTTGCTTGATAAACGTTAAAATATTTTTTTAGTTTGTTTTTAACTTAAATTTTACAAGAAGAAGGCCTTTCTTCAGAGGTGCAGGAGATTATTGTTGCATTACTCTCACGTTCACCTTGTAACAGTTTGAATTACTTCTCTTTTCGTTATTCTATATCTATATTTAATCGATTCAGCGTTTTTGGCGTAATTGCGTAACAAACAAATACAAATTTGATTTTATAATATTAATATAGATATATTCGTCACCAAAAGTCCAATCGGCCTATTTAGTATTTCAAAATTTCAACAAACGGTAAAAAGAACTAATTAAATAAAAATTTGTGTGCATAGTGTTCTATTTTGATAAATTCTACATGAAGTATACTTATATATCTTTTAATATGGCTAAGAAAAATTGCACTTTGGTACATTCAAGTGTTATTAAATGTTAGAAAGGACCGGTTACGGTTTAAGTGTCGATTTGCAGTTAAATAGGGATCCTGATATATTTTACGCAATTGCCAAAAAGTCCGTTGTACATCGTAAAAATTACATATGTGGAATAGAATGATTTTGATCTGTTGAATAAGAATTGGCTTTAATTTGTTTGCATAAATTTTAATATCGTCACCTAAAACACAATAAGCCGTAACCTCTTGGGTTGGGTTTTTACTGTATTATAATGCACTGACCCAAACAACATCTACACAAAAAAATTTCATATTCATGTCTTCAAAAATTACGTCAATAATCTATAAGGCCGTAACATCAATTCCATAAACGAAAAAGTTGTAAAATTTTAGAAAAAGTTTGAAGAATATGGAAATATTGCAAAAAATCCCCTTATTCTTATACATCGATATGTAAATGTTTATATTATAACGGAATTATTTATAAAAATGCAAACAATAATAGCTGTTAAATTTAAAAAAAAAAAAAAATTAATTTATAAGTAACGTAAAAAAATATATTTCAATCATAACTGTTATCAAGCAACGTAAAAAAATAATTTTTAAAAATAAACGTTATTGAGCAATAGAAAAAAATATTTTTTAGAAATAACTATTATTAGGCAACGTAAAAAATAAAAATCAAAAATATAAATTATAAAAAACGGAAATTTTTTTAAAATAACTATAACTGTTAAGGAAGACGAAAATTTATATTTGTTAAAAATAACTGTTTTTTAGAGACGTAAATTTTTTTTTATATTATTTAACAGTTATGACATAACGTTTTTACATAAATCTTATAACTGTTATGTCTCTGGAAAAAACAAATTAATTTGTTTGTGTTTTTTGAGAAAACGACTCGTTTTTTAAAAAACTTTTATATGTGAACATAGCATTAAGGAGTGAGATCAAAAAATTCTTAATATACATAATATTCAATAACTTGGAAACGTTTGATCTTAGAGTTTTCATTATTTTTTTAATCATTTGATAATTTAGCACAGATCACAGAAATATATAATTGTGGACCATTTTTGAAAACCCTTGGAGATTTGATAGTTGCTTCAGTCACTTTTTTGGAACATCTTCTGTTAAAATCTTCGGTATTTTGGGACACCATTTTTGTGCTCTTGAATTCACTTTTCACAAGAGCTCAATATCTCTCCACTGGTCTAAGCTATGGACAATTTTGAAAATTGACCTCTCTTGGTACCAGTGTTGCCAGTTTAGCCTTTTTAAGGCTAAATCTAGCTTTTTTTCTTTTACTTTTAGCCTCAGAATTTTCGTTTTAGCTTCAAGCTTTTTTTCTAGCCTTTTTTAATTCCTAACATAGCTTTAAAAAGGCTAAAAAGTTACTAATTTTATATTTACAGAATCATCAATTTAAGCATTTTTGTGTATTAATCCGCACAAAAAAACGAAATTATTTATACATAACGAAAATTTTCGCCTGCGGCGCTTCATTCTACAATAATACTTTTATTATTTTTTAACCAACTTTATTATTCATAGGAATTGTTTATGTTATATTTATAAATTCACTAATATATCTTTAAGAAATACCAAAAACTAATGAGAAGAAAAAAATAAATGCGTTTTCAAATAAAAAAATTTATTAGCTTTTTTCTGGCTTTATTTTTTGGGGCGTTTAGACTTTTCTGACCTTTTTTAAAGCCCAATTTAGCTTCTTTTTTTCTCAAGTCCTGGCAACACTACTTGGTACTAAAACTATGTTATTGATTTGGTACCACTCCAGAGCTTTCTTATCGTAGTGACATGATACCAAATGGGTCCAAAAATATGTGGACACGTTGTGCTTTCTTAAGAAAAGAAGAAATCTTTTTTGCAAATATTCCTGTATGCATATTTTGGTATTTATAGATCCGAATGTATCAAATGACTTTCCTGTTTTGCCGCTTGTTATACCATGAATTTTGTAAGAAATTTTTGCTGCTTTTGGGTCTTAAACTCATCTCCAACATTGCTTCGAGCATTAGCAACAAACATTTTTGAGACACAAGCTGCGAAGATTCTGCCAGCACCTACGTTTCTTCGTCAATTATACAGCTTGAGTATTTTTGTATGAAATTTGGTTTTAAATACCGAGTACTATTTTTGGCTTGTATTTTTTTTTTTTGCAGAATTCCAGTATGGAATTTTTTGAATTTTATATGTTATCAACTTTCCCATTAGCTTTAAATTCTCGCACCAAATAATCGAAGCACTGAGAAAACTGAGCTAATTTTCTACCAGATGTGTTTGGAGTTCCTTTCAATATGCCTTTAATTTTCTGGCCTTCCCAATACAATGTGGTCCTTTTTTCTTACCGAACTAGGTTTCACATCAATAGTCAAATTCTCCTGATACTGTTTAATAACATTAGAAATGGTTTTACGGACGACATTTAATTCTGTGGCCAATTATTTGTAAGACTTATTTGGATTTTTTGAAATTTTTTAATAACTTGTAGGACGTAAATCTTTTTCGTCACTTATTTTGATGAAAATAAGGACCAATTAACATGGTTGTTATTAAAAATAATAACTGAAGTATTTTTCCAAGATAACTAGATCAAAAAAAATTTTGAATATTGATTCCGAAAAAAGTTATGAGGCAAAATGTGTGTTAAGATTTTTTATTTCTCACTCTATTAACGAAATTTTCAGCGATTGTCGACGTTATCAAATGGTGCAGACAAATTTAAGATTTTTTAAAAAATCTTAAAAAAAAAAAAATAAACGATGGAAATCCCAAAATTTTTTTTATTTTTGGAATTTGGCCCATAAAGTCCACATTTTTTGTAGGATTGGAAAAAAGCTATAGTAACCTTTGAACACATTAGAGCTTTCAAAACTGCATTCGATTTGCAAAACTAGCCTTTGGGGTTTTAGAACATATAGACCGAAGTCAGAATTTTGATTTAAAATAGGTAAAATTCAGTAGGTTCTGTATATAGTTCTGTAGAATATTTCCTAAAATCATTTCTGTGAAGATACCTTTAAACTTTTAAAAATTTAAAACTTTTATATGTTCTTAAAAACATTTTTTTTAGAGAAAAAAGAGTGTAGAAACTTTTTTGCCAAAAAAAAAAAAAAAAAAATCACATGCCATTTTTAATATCAAAATCGTTTATTTTTGGACCCAGAAGATATTTTGGATATATAATTTTGCTCTTTAACCAACTGAATTTAATAAAATCGGACAAAAATATTGGGATATATGTATATTGAAAAAAATTAACTGAAGATTTTGCGAAATTGAGTTTGTTGAAATTTCAAATGCAAATCACTTGAAAACTATAGCAAGCAAATAGCACATGTTTTTATTAGGTCGAGAGCTTTAAAAATTCAAAATGGGTTTAGAAACAAAAATATGGCATGCTATGGCAGATTTTCTAATATCAGAAGTACCTTATTTTGAGCCCCAATATCTCGGCACCTGAAAGCTATTTGGGATCATACTTCCAAACTTAAAATTGTACACACCCCTGCTACGACTATGTAAAATTTTATTTTAATCAAATCAGTCGATTAGAAAATACATATTTGTTTCCAAAAAATTTTGATTCCGCCTTACTGTGCCATGTAATGTAAAGGATACCTAACCTAGAGATAATTATCTATAAAACAAGATAAAATAGATAAAATCGGTTAAAAAATATTATTTTTTTTAAATTCCCTAGACCTCTCCCCAGACGTGTTTTTGAACACTTGTGTAAGCACGTACGACAAATTTTAATTTTTTTTTGAAATGTTGAAATAAAATGGTATTTTAAGTCAAATTTGAACCGTAATTACTGAAAAATAACTGGGGATAATATAATCCCCATTTCATATTTTATAAAAATACAATGGTGACGGACACCACTACGTGATAAAAGACCAAAAAAAAAGACCCGTTTCTCCCAGTTTTGCCCAAAGTCAGGACTTTTTTTATGGGCCCCAAAGATTTGGGGCCTCGGAGTAATTTTTGCAAAAAGTGATAATTTTCTCAGGCTCATATCTTGCAAACCATTCGGAATTTTGATTTACTTTAAAAAATCAGATTTTTTACCTTTTTTTCCCCTGTTCAGGTCCATAGGTAGCAAACCGTTCAAAACTCAAAGAAACAATCAACTACAAAAATGTACCTAAGATCTTAATAAACAACTTTCTAGAACATATAAACTTCCTAGGAATGATTCTTAATACCGTTTAGGTAGCTCTAAGGTAGCCGCAAAAGTGGTGGGTGTTTTATACCCACCATCAAAAAGATGTAACATGTCAAAAAATCATTTAAGACCCTATGAAGTATTATATATTCTGGGTTTTGGCAGATTCTGATTTATGGTTGCCAGATTCGAATTGTAATCTAAGTTGACATTCTTATAAAATGAGCTTGATATACATATATATATATATAAAAAAAACTAATAATATACTGAGTTTTGGAAGTTTTCAACGGTAGCCAATGTATAAAATCTGTGGCCAAAATGAAAAACTACATAATTCATTTTTTGTACTTTTCAGGGTGGCAATTTTCAACTTTAAAACGAAATATGAAATAGTTGAAAAGTAATTATAAAAACAAAATATATTTACATATGTGAAGAATTTATGTATGTTATTTATTACATAAATATTTTCTGTCACTTAAGAGATATCACCTATAAATAATTGATGTTGTTTTTCCATTTGGATAAATTATATTTCTTGTAGCATATCAAATGTTTTGCATTTTTTCCCAAAAAAAATTTTTTATTTTTTATTGTATAAGTTGAAATATGTTTGTTTTCCAATTCACTTTTTTTAAAAAAATTTATCATATCTGAGATATGTTATTATTCCTATTTTTTATATATATACAAAATAGAGTTATGTTAACAAATAAAAAAAGAAAAAAAAAATTATTTAGTATTAATTAAATTCAACCAATTAAATTCATATCAATAAAAATCTAATAAAACCAAATTAATAATATAAACATAATAAAATACATTAAATAATCCCAGCAAAAAAGGGAACTGAAAAAGAGCTGAAAAAGTCATGAATTTAACATTGTTGGCATTGGAAGGAAGTACTTACTGGTGCAAAAGAGCTGCAGAAGTCCTTTTTTTAACCCATGGTTGTCATTGGTAGGATGTTCTTCTTTTATGCTTCTTATTCATTTCTTTTGAAGTACTTCCTTTAAAACTATGTTTATGAATTTTTTTTTACAAAAATTCAGTTTTAGCCTTATTAAAAGATAATAAAAATGCATTAAAATTTATAAAATTTTAATTTTCTTAGAAATTATTAACCTTTTTTCCAGCTAAAATTTCATTTATTTTCACTTTTTTGGAATTAATTATTAAGAACTTCCAAAAAAGTTTAAAATAAGCACATTGCTCTACTTTTGAAGTGGTGAAAATGTTCTTTCGTTTTTTTGCTGGGATTCTATTCTTCATCGGAGCTTTCAGAATAAACATCAGGATCTACTTCTGGAATATTATCCTCATTTAAACTGTTATAAAATTGGTAACAGCACGGATCCATAAATGGAAACAAACTGATCAAATCTTTTTTATTTTCATTTGAAATTGTAGGTACATCCTTCACTCTTTCAACTGTTGTATTATTATTTAGCTTTCGACCACGTTTTATAATACTTAGTGTTTTAGATGGTTCTTCTTCCGATAAAGAATTTTTACTTTAGAATTTGAATATCTTAACCATTTAACATTTTGCCAGACAAATTCCTTTTTATCATTCTATTTGAATATAAAGTAAGTTTTTGCCATTAACCCAAAATAAAAAAAAAAAAAAAAAATTGTTTTATCCATATCTATTACCGTAA